>APFE031526401.1:0-28169 GCA_000404065.3 Pinus taeda | reverse complement strand
AGCCCCCCCTTCGTTGCGCCGATTGCGCAGTGGGAGGGTCACAGGGGGGGCGGCAGCCCCCCCTGTCTGGGGGGTTTGAGGGGGGCGGGTAGCCCCCCTCTACGGTGTTCGGGGCAACGCCCTGGGAAAATTTTTTTTGGACCCTATATTAGGTTGGGCAACCTACCTATTGTTTTCGGTCCATGGTTTTGGACGCGATGGTTTTTCGGAACATGGTATTTGATGCTTCGGCATGTATAAATATGTATTGTAACATTGAAATGAACATAATGAAAAATCAAGCTGGTAGTCCCGGTTTTGGGATCCAGGGGAAAATCTCTGTGCATATGTGTTTTATGTGTTATGCTCTCGCATTGTTTATTTTCTTTGTTTTAGAATTCGTATGCAGGTAATTTCTGTACAGGGTTAAAACCTACAACTATCAAAGACATTAGATTTGTTGTTAATGCAATAAACCTATGTTTCCCTAGTTGCATCATCAATTAATGTAACATAATAATAAGCACCACCAAGAGATGATACATGAGTTGGTCCCCATACATCTATATTCACAAGATATGACGTTTCACTCTTCTTTTCCTTCCCAACTCTCAGAAATCTATCTCTTTTTTGTTTTCCATAAACACAATTCTCATAAAAGTCTAAATCAACCTTCTTAAACTATGGAAATAATTTCCTTGAGTAGAGAATTTGCATCCCCTTCTCACTCATGTGCCCAAGATGATGATGCCACAATGTTGTATCATATGGGTTGTTGCATGAAATGAAGCCCCTCAATCTATCTCCCAAGAATCAACAATGGTGTATACTAAAATGATTAAAGCATCTTGTAACACATCACTTGCTACATTTTCTTCCTTATTATTATTCTCCTATTGTCCATCTCCATTTTTTCCCTATAAATTTTAGAGACCAACAATATTTCTTCCCACAATGCCAACATTCACATTTCCCTTTGCATTTGGATCTTCCTTTCGTAGACTTTCCACAATTCCTGGCCTATTTCCTCTTTCCCTTTGTCTTCCCTTGTTCTCTACAATCAAAGCATTATCTAACATCTTACTTGTGCTTTTTTTTTATGCATTTCCTTGCTAAGGATAAGAGCATCATCAAAAATTAAAGTGTTTGCACCAGAAACAAAATTACTCATAGCCATGACCATGCCATTCTAGCATTATAGCGATGGACACAAAATCAAAAGAAACCCAACCTCATCATCAATGTTTCAATCATACAAAACTTAATTAATTAGTGACCGTGTTAAATTCATTTAAATGATCAACAATAGACCCACCTCCTAATATCTTCATATCAAATAAATGCTTCATAAGAAATGCCACGTTAGAAGCTAAGGTTTTTTCATATAGTTTATCCAATGTCACCATCAAACATTATGTTGTCTTTTCTTTCAAAATTTTGAAATCCACCAATGATGTTAGGCATAGCCATATTGGTCCTAGTGCCTTTTTATCAAGAACCTCTCATTCCTTGTCTTTCACAAATATTGGCTTCTCTGTTATTCCGCCCAACAGTAAAAAAATATATTTTTGATATATATAATCTTCCATTTACATCTTCCATGGCTAGTAGTTTTGGTTGTTAAACTTCTCAATCCTAAAACGGTTTTTCACTATTGCTCCTGCGCAAACTAGAATCCTCCTTTCCTATGAGTTTTATCTACTAAATACACCTTTAAATATGAAACCATTTGTTTTAACGAAACAAGTAGGGATAGTTACACTAATAAAAGTTGGGAGAGGGCCCAAAACCCTTACATATGAAATATGATACAAAAAATAGATCTTCATCGCAGTAAACAGAGATGTTACTAGCCCTTTGGATGGAAAACCAGTTCATACAAAAAATGTAACCACTATAAATTCTGCAATAAGTCCCAAGCAGAAGTATGCATTTACAAAAAAGCATAGCTAACACGAGGAAAGGACTGGAAATGACCACATAACAAAAATTGTCTCCAGGACAAAAGGAAAAGTTCACTTGATATTGCGACCAACCTCATCGGGCCCTATAGGACGACGAGTTCTTTTTCAATCAGCGGGTGCCCTTGAATAAGTAATTCCATGTAATCCTCTTGTTGTAGTGGACAAAGAGACTTCTAATGTAGCCACCCGAGTGCTAAGAAGGAGGATTTCCTCGTTTAGACCATCCAAGGAGTCATTCATTTCAACATGGCAAGAGAACAATTTGGCCTCTAGGAAGAGCTCAAAGGAGAACCTTTGCCACTTGACCATTGTTGAAAATTGCAACAAGAAATGTTAAAAATAACATTAAGAAAAAATCCTAATTTGATTTGTCCTTGAATTAAATTAGGAATTAAATTGTAATTCTAATTCTCATAGCAACTTCTAATAGTTAACTAAGTTAAGTTGACTTAGTTGACTTAGTAAATTTGGTTTGAGAGTCTATCTAGAGTCGTGTAGAGTGATCCCTAAATTTTAGGGTCCCAAGTTGAGTTCTTAGTGAGTTTTAATTATTTAATTTAGTTTAACTGAGTTAAATTCAATTAAACTAGTTCTAACTAATGGAGGAACTAGTGAGTGGTTAAGTGAATTAAATTGGATTTAATTCACATGTAGTGATCAATCAAATAACTGGTAATTCACTCATAAATAACTCGTGCATGTCAGTCCTGAGAAAGAACCAGTTGAGATTAAAGTTTAGGGACAATTTACTATTAGTTGTAAAATCATCTAAATTAAATCAATGATGCATGCAATCAAGGAAGGCCTATGGATGGATTGCACAATTATGGATGAGGAATTTCCCAATCAAATATGGGCTAATTCCCATGGGAACAACACAAGGAAATAGGATCTTGGTAGGTAGCATATTTGGCTAAGTATTGGCTTAAGATGGTTTGTGAAGTAGTGAGATAGATTATACTTGTGGAGAGATTGTTCAGGTTGAACAAACATTGTATTTTCTTCTCAAATATTTTGATTAATGCAATATAGATAGCAGGGGTTTTTAGTTGTTGCTTTCCCGAGAAAATTATTGTGTTATGTGTGATTGAAATTATTCCTTTTTCTGCTTCGTGATTTTATCGAGCAATTATTGTTTCAGCTGATGAGTAGAGTAGATTCAAGTCAATTGTTTTAGCATATTACAATCTGTAGTTTGAATCTACAAGAAAATTCTACAACCATGTCTTCAAGCCTTTGAATATAGACAAGTAGAGCCCAAGGGGCATCCAACAACCTATTACATTTGACACCTCATTGTTTTCCTAAGAAATCGATTTTCTTTCGATTTTGGATTGAAGGCTAGAAATTCCACAATTTAGAGAAAAAATAATCAGTTAAGCAACCTCAATCCAACGAAGTAATCAAAAGGGAGAATGACGAGTTGAAGAGTAGAGAAAAACAACAATTTCCCATGATGGGAGCTAAGGACCTGGAATGATTAATATATGGATAAAACCCAAGCTTTGGCATGAGCCACCCTGCAATGATAAGACCCAAATATCCATTGAAAATTCACTAATGAAGAGGAGCGATGTTGAAGGGATGCTACAATATGGGATAATTAAAATAATTCCTTGAAAAATTGCACTAAACGCCTCACCCAATGAAACTATAATGAACCATACCTCATGGTAATTAAATAAACAAGACCTTCAATAAGGATTGGATCCAGAGAGGGAGGCCGCTTGTACACCGTTAAAAGACACCTGAGATGGATTTTGATCATCCGGGACTAGAGATGAGGGAGAGTCGATTGGGAAATATAATGATGTTGGGCCTAGGATTCCATTAGTGAATAATCTTGATTTCTCTTCTTCATAAAAACAAATTTTAGAGGAAGGTGGTGGAGGGCTCTTTCCCTCAATGTGTTTTTTTTTGTTTTAGATACTTAACATGTCAAGGAATTGGCGAGAAGTCCCATATATATTTTAGTTCTATTTCTTCTTGGTTCATAATGGCACCTTTTGGGCTAGCTTATCAGCTTACGAGTTTAGATGCCTAAAAAAATGGTATAAATTCACCTGCTTAAAATGGGAGATTGAGGAAAGAATTATTTGACTTAAGGTTTCAAATTCACTTTGAATGGCCTTCTTGGCCTTGTAAACTGCTGAATGACGAGCATTGAGTCCCCAAAAACATTTATTCTGAAGATTCTATAATCCTTGGAAATCTCCAATCCCTTCCATAACGTGAGAAATTTTGCCTTGTTGGTGGATATTCATTTATTCTGGAGATTCCATAATCCTTGGAAATCTCCAATCCCTTCCATAATGTGAGAAATTTTGCTTGGTTGTCGGTGGCTATTCAAATTCCCCAAGCAAATTGAGAGACCATTTTTTCATCGGGACCAAAAATGACCCCTCCCACTCCAACCTCCCCTAAGACCAATTGTTAGGAATAATATCATAGAGAAATAAAATCAAAATGAATGTGGAAATAAAACATATAATGAAACAATGAAACACTATGAAGGAGACAACAATATACATGGTTCACGTGATTTGTAATACATTCATGGAGAAATAACCAGTCCTTCCTTTTATCCCATATAGTAAAATGAAAGGATTACAACTTGCAACACATTCACTGTAGCCTCCTTTACTCTCTCTCACTATATCCTCTCCATTAGTTACAATGTTATCTCAATAATAGATAGCGAAAATACAATTCCCTCATAAAAACAAGGTTTCCTTTTAGAGCAAAAAAAACCCTAACATAACATCTACCATAAGTTTTGTGACCTAATTATTTACAATTCATATTCACTATGAAATTACAATCTTACAAGGCAAAATTTCCAAAAAAAATTCTTTGGGAGTGCTTCTCCCGAACCCCTGGCAAGGAGGGCTCTAAACAGTTGTCACCACCCCCTTAGACCCCCTGGCGATAATAATAGGGTGGTAAGCCCCCCTACACTCCTCACCAAGAATTGAGGTACAAATGTGGCTAAAACCAAGACCCCTAAATCAAGAAGATAGTTAGGCTCCGCAACCAATATAATCTCATAGGGAGAGGTTGAGAGTGAGAGCCAATTGTGAGGGTTAAGGGTTACAAAGTCTTGATGACAAAGCTTTACGTGTTATTTGTAAAAATTAAGTAAAAAATATAGCATTCCTCTTAACCACTTTAATTAGAGTTAATTAACTTTTTAATTATAAATATAAATATTAAAAATCACATATAATAAACGAGTAGTCTTTAAGTGCTACTTTTTGGTTTTTTGGTATATTTTCCAATCTAATTTGTCTAGAATTCGACATGAATTCATTGAAAGGAACTCATTAGAATCACAAGTTTGAGAGGTGAACTCTTCACAATCAATGTGCCCCAAGGGTTTTTCAGGGTGATGAATCCATATGTGCAATAAAAAAAACCAGGTTTAAACAACACAAATCATGAAAAGTCACATTTGTAGACTACTCCTATAATAAATATAATATTCAAACATATATATTAATATGTTCTATTTATAAAGGATTTGTAAACCTTAAAGTTAATATAGTGCCCACTAGGAGGGAGATGTTGTAGTATCCCTAAAAAAATCAAAGTAATAAAAATAATAAAATTCATTTTGTTATATTGTAATTTTGTTTACAAATCACGCTTTTAAATAAAAATAAAATAATCATATACATATCACATTAAAATATATAATATATAAGTGGTAGTTATGAGTTCATTTTACCTTATAAATTAAAATAATGATTTTGTAACTAGATTTAAATTTAATTAATAAGCACATAAAACTTTAATACTTACAATAAACTTACCATATAACAATATTTTTAACGAGGAAGTCAACTTTACCATAGATATTATTAATTGTAAATAGGTTTTGTTAGAATACCATGGGCCTATACCATGGCTCATCAATCCCACATGCCCAAAAAAAATCTCTCATTTCACAATCAAAATAATTTATTAACGTTTTATTTGTAATTTAATTTATAATATTTTTAATTAAATTAAAAAGAAAAAATTACTTTGAGATATATCTAAACTCTCTATCACTATAAGATATATAAAGTATAAAGAGTAGCTATAATTACAATCCATTTTACCATATAAATTAAAAATAATTTTTAACCACAATTTAAATTTCATTAATAAACACATAAAAACTTAATACTTACAATATAAAAAATATTTTTAACCATGGGATATTTATTAAATTTTTTGTTATAAAAATGGGTCAATACTATAGGTCATCAATACCACATACCCAAAAACCATTTCTCATTTCACTATCAATATATATATATGATATATATATATATATATAATTATATTTAATTTAAATTTCAATGACATTTTCGTGTGGACTCAGTCAAGATTATATAAAAAATAAATGATTAATTATAATTATAATAATTAATGATTCAAACTAGTCTAGATAGATCTAATGAAGATAGATCTAAGCTGATGAATATAATAATAGTTAAAAATTTAAAATAGAAAAGAGATATTAAGAAAGAGAGTCTTTCATAGAGAAAGATATTAAGAACATGAAATTTAGGTGGAGACTTTGCTTTATATTTGTTTTCTCAATTTATAACTTTAAATTTTAATTAATTAAAAATGTTTTTATAAATAACAAGATTTATTGGAATCTACGACATGTAGATTCTTTAGCCTGAGTGGGGTTTATTCCCAATCATATTTTAGGTTAAAATCTCATTGGAAGAGGTTAGGATAGAAGTTGTTTTGGGGAATTAAACTATCTCATTGGGCATCAAAACCTAGAGGGGCTGAGGTAGTACTCACTTTGGGGGAATTAAACTATTGGAAGAGGCACAATCTTGGTGATAACATCCCCTAAAGATGGAAGTCACTTTGGAGAAATTAAATTATCCCAAGGGGTGTACTAGGCTTGGCCGAGTCTCATTTTGGTGATAAATTGATCATTCTTTTTCCATCCAATAAAAGAACTCGCCCAAACTAAAAACAACTTAATTAAAAAAAATTAATTCATGAAAAGAAAATCTTGATTTTTTTTATTATTAAAAAATGTTTAAATAAGCTTAAAAGGAACCTCTGAATTTAAAGGTATTAATTAAAAAATGTTCAAGTATGCTTAAAAGAAACCTCTGAATTTAAAGGTATGCCTTATACCGGCAAAGTTCATCTCTTCATTAGGTGAGGTATATACCCTTCAACGCACCATTCGAGAGTTAAAAAGTTTCCTTCTTATTTTAAATGATTATTTAAAATAATAAATGTAAAAAGTTTAAGATTTCCGTGTGTTTTCTTATGGAGCATTTCAACGGTCGAGAACGAATCCAGCTTGAATACTCAATCCGTGGGAGGACAAGCGGGCGATTCCTCACCGTCGGATCAACTACGTGGCGTAAAAATGAGCCGGTGACCTGCCGGCCGACCTGGGGCAGTGATCATCTCCAGGTACCCTCGGCTTCCCCTGTATATATAACCACCAATAACAATACATTTTCTACCATCCAAGCGTTGTTTTCTCGATATTTCGATTTGTGTGCCGCGGTCTCGTCTTCTCCTTACCTGGTATCATTTTCTTTTGTAGTTTTTCAGTAATTCGGTGATATAAATAAATGGCTTCAGGTGAGACAACTGCAAAGCCTGTAGTCAACAATCTTGACAAAGAAAAGACGCTGAGGACTTCCAAGGGATTAAAACCGCCATCTTCTCATCCTACATATCTTCAGGTTACAATTTTGGGCCGCTGATTTTTTTTTCCCTCACATTATATTTTGAAGGCAGGGTCTCAATTTTTTTGGATTTTATTTTGCAGATGATCACGGAAGCTATTACTTCTTTGAAGGAGAGGACCGGATCTAGTCAATATGCCATTGCAGCCTACATCGGCAACAAATACCAGTCCCAACTCCCTGCCAATTTCAAGAAGCTGCTAACAGTTCAGTTGAGAAATCTTGCGAAATCTGGCAAGCTCACCAAGGTTAAGAAATCTTTCAAGCTTTCGGTGGAGTTGAAGAAGCCTGCCATGGCCGTAAAGAGGGCGGCTCCTCCGAAGCCCAAGAAAGTGGTGCCTGCTGCAAAGAAGGCCAAGAAATGAGATGGGACGGTTATGTTTGTAACTGTAAATTAATGTGAGGTTTGGCATCCTGCATGGCCAGCTGTAGTGATCATCGCTCTTTCATTTTACAGGGGAATAGTACGAAATTCAGGGTTTAACTTCTCCGGATTATAATTTGTCTGGTTTAAATTTGAGTTTGAAATAAAAAAGTGCAACGGGCAGATCAAGATGCATTCATTGGAATTGAATTATCACTCTGTGAAGACCAATGGGGTGATTTCTTATTATTATTATAATTATAAAGTTGGTTAATGGTTTTCTGTGAGTTGAAGACCTGTAATTTCTGTATTGTTTCAAACTTTGATTATTATGGACAAGTATGTTCACACAACGGTGTCACTTGTGTGCTTGTTTACTTTTAGTTGTTGATTTGTATGTGTGGATACTACTCTTGTATTTATTTTCAATATTTACATGGTAAATAAGTTGTTAAGTAATTGAACAAGTAGGAAGAAATAAATCAGATAGCACACTAAGACTTTCTAACAAGTTAAACTTAGAAATTCCAACACAATGTCCATGGTTATTGCCGTCCATTTTTTTATATAATATTATCATAATTATCCTCTTATATAACTCTTCCATTAGCACAAAATATTCATAAGTATATAGTTTAAAACCACACACACAAACACACAACTCATGTGGTGTAGACTAGTTGGTTTATGTGGAGTTTAGTCCCCATTAGGTTAAGAATAAAATCACAGAGAATGAAAATAAAAATGATTCCAAAAACTAAAATTATAATGAAACAATACAAAGGAGACAATATATATGGTTCACTTGAATTGGGCTACATCCATGGAGAAATACAAAGTCCTTCCTTTTATTATGTTTAGCAAAACGAAGGGATTGCAACCTATAGCACATATGTTGCAACCTCTTCTTCTCTCTCTCTTAGTTTACTTTCTCTCTTTTGTAATACTATATCAATAATACATAGCCACAACATGATTCCCTTATAAGATGAGGGTTACTTTCTAGGAAAAAAATCCTATCATAACATCTACCATTAGATATGTGATTTAATGATGAATGGTCTAGATTAACCACAACATTACAATATGTTTAAGGGTACTACCGTCGAACCATCATTGGGGGGGAATCCAAATAGTTTTCACTCCCCCACCACAAGACCCCTTGATGACAATAGTAGGGGGAAAGCCCCCCTACACCACCTGTTAGGAACTAGTGTCCAGATGTAGCTAAAAAAAGGCTCTAAATTAGGAAGATAATTAGTCTCCAATCAAAAATCTCCCACTTGGAGACTTATTACACAACTCAATTGATACTACATGCATTGGATTATGTTTCAACTTTGGACTTGACTAGTTTTTCATCTTCATCATCATTCTTGAAGACCAATTGAGATTGTGCTAAAACTTAGTTTCTCCTTGGCTACTACCTTCATTGACATGTTTGCAGGATTCTAGCTAGTATGTATCTTTTCCAACTTTAACATTCCATCTTCTAAAATTGATCATATGAAATGGTGCCTGAGTTATATACAAGATTGAGTTATGTACAAGATGAATGACACACACTATCACTATACAACCTGATATTCTCTCGCTTCTTTCACAATTCCTCCATGAAACTTTCTAGCCAAATCATCTCTTTATTAGCCTCTGTAACAACAACATACTATGCTTATTGTTGAAAGTGAAACAACCCTTTTCAAATTTGGAATCCAACTTATTGTTGTTCCACCTACAGTAAAAACATACTCTATGGGGATCCTCTTATTGTCTATAGAAAAATGTTTGAATGTACAAAGCATAATTCCTAAGTAGTGCCTCTCAAATACCCAAAAATCCTCTTTACTACATTCAAATGCTCTTTACCTATATAGTTCATATACTTTCTCAGAATTACATGTGCAATATTTAGCCTTGTGCATATCATCACATACATCAAGTTACCAACAGTTGATGATATGGAACCTTGAACATGTGATCTATCTCCAACTATGTCTTGAGACACATCTCTTTAATCAATTTGAAATGGCTAGCCAAATGTGTACTAACTAGTTTTTCATCTTTCATTTTAAATTTTCCAACACTGTTTCTATGTACTCATTATCTAATCTCTTGAAATAAACAAAACAATTAAAATGACATCTATAATAACCTTATTTTCTGATAAACCTGTCAAATTTGAAATACCACTGCCTTGAAGCTTGCTTTAAACCATACAAGCTGTTCTTAAGTATGCAAACTAAGATTTCCTTTCCTTTTACATCATACCCTTGTGGCCATTGCATATAAATCTTTTCTTCCTTGTCCCCATGGAGAAAATTTGCTTTTACATCTAACTATTCAAGACGAAAATATTCTACTACCATTAAACTTAAAATATTCCATTAAAGCCATTTTGACAATAGGAGAAATTTTTCATCAAAATCTATACCTTTCTTTTATGCAAACCTCTTTACAACAAGTTTGACCTTGTACCCTTTTTGCCTCAACCTTCTTCCTTTAACTTGTAAATCCATTTATTATGTTATGCTCTTTTCCCAAGTTTGGTTATGCACCAAAGAGTCGATCTCTTTTCTCATTTTTTGCTCCCATTTATTTCTAGTTCTCCCTGCATTGCTTCTTCATATCTTTTTGGTTCACAAGAATTAGTGAACGATGCATAATAAGGAGAGTATTTTTTAGGGGTTCTACTTGACTTAGTTGATATTCTAATAACACTTGTAGGAGTTCAAGGCACTTGTTGTTGTTGTTGTTGTTAAACATTTTGATTTTTTAGTACTTTTTGAATTTCCTTTTCTAAGATTTCACCAAGCACTGTGTATTCTATGTTTCCTTTTCTCATTTCTTTCTCAACAAATAATTTGTGTACATGACCTTCTCATTGAATACCACGTCTCTACTCCAAATGATTTTGTGATTTTTGTAATCCCGTTATCAATAGCTAAAATAATTTTTATGTTCAATGATGCTATACTTCTTGGATTTTGCCTCAAGCTTTGTTTTATTTTCTCTATTAATATGGACAAATGCTTCACAACTAAAAGTCTTCAAAAATGAGTCATTTACCTTTTTACTTATCTATGCCTCCTCTATAATGAAACTGTATAAGGAACTTCAAAGCCTTATATTTATTAATTAAATAATAATATCAATAACATCTACCCAAAACTATAAGGGAAATCCTACATGCAATGTCATGCTCCTTGCATGTTCCATAATTGTCTCATTTGTCATTTATGACGCAACATTTTTGTTTCTGGAACTGTCTTCTATCTACAAATCACATGATATGAATGGTAACTATCAAACTCGTAACTGCAATACTCACCTCCATTATTTGATTTGATACACTTCAAATTAATTCTTGTCTCATTCTCAACCAAAGTTTCCCATTTTATAAAATTATCAAAGACATTGGATTTGTTGCTAATGCAATAAACCTATGTTTTCCTAGTTTCATCATCAATTAATGTAGCATAATCATAACCGCCACCAAGAGATGATACATGAGTTGATCCCCATACATCTATATTCAAAACATATGAATTTCCACTCTTCTTTTCCTTCGCATCTCTCAGAAATATATCTCTTTTCTATTTTCCATAAACACAATGCTCGCAAAAATCTAAAATCAACCCTCTTTAAATATGGCAATAATTTCCTTGAGTAGAGAATTGGCATCCCCTTCTCACTCATGTACCCAAGCTGATGATGCCACAATGTTGTATCATATGCGTTGTGGCATGAAATGAATCCCCTCAATCTATCACCCAAGAATCAACAATGTTGTCTACTAAAATGATTAAAGCTTCTTGTAACATATCAACTACTACATTTGCTTCCTTATTATTGTTCTCCTATTGTCGATCTCCATTTTTTCCCTTGAAATTTTAGAGACCAACAATATTTCTTCCCACAATGCCAACATTCACATCTCCCTTTGGATTCGGATCTTCCTTTCTTGGGCTTCCACAATTCCTGGGCTCTTTCCTCTTTCCCTTTGTCTTCCCTTGTTCTTTGCAATCAAATATTTACCTAACATCTTACCTGTGCTTTTTTTTCTTCATATTTCCTTGCTAAGGATAACAACATCATCAAAATTTAGAGTGTTTGCACCATAAAAACAATAACTCATAGCCATGACCAAGCCATTCTAGCTTTATAACAATGAGCACAAAATCAAAAGAGCCCTAACGTCATCATTAAAGTTTCAATCATAAAAAACTTAATTAATTGGTGAGCGTGTTAAATTCATTTAAATGATCAACAATAGATCCACCTCCTAACATCTTCATATGAAATAAATTGTTCATAAGAAATGCCATGTAAGAATCTAAGGTTTTTTCATACAGTTTATCTAATGTCATCATCAAACATTTTGTTGTCTTTTCTTTCAAAATGTTGAAATCCATTAATGATGTTAGTCATAGCCATTTGTTCCTAGTGCCTTTTTATGAAGAGCCTACCATTCTCTGTCTTTCATAGATATTGGATTCTTTGTTATTCCACCCAACGATAAAAAAATATCTTTTTGATATATATAATCTTCTATTTATATCTTCCATAGCTGGTGGTTTTGGTTGTTAAACTTCTCAATCCTAAAATGTTCGTTCGCTATTTCTCCCACTCAAACTAGAATCCTCCTTTCCTATGAGTTTTACCTACTACATAAACCTTCAAAGTTGAGATTATTTTTTTAATGAAGCAAGTAGGGATAGTTATACTAATAAAAGCTGGGAGAGGGCCCAAAACCCTTACATATGAAATATGATACAAAAAACATATCTTCATTTCAATAAACAGAGAGTTTACTAGCCCTTTGGATGGCAAACCAATTCATACAAAAAATGAACGCACTATAAATTTTGCAATAAGTCCTAAGCAGAAGTATGCATTTATAAAAAACCATAGCTAACATGAGGAAAGGACTAGAAATGACAACATAACCAAAATTGTCTCTAAGACGAAAGGAAAAGTTCACTCGATATCGCGACCACCCTCATCGAGCCCTCTAGGACAACAAGTCCTTTTGCAATCAATGAGAGCCCTCAGATAAGTAGTTCCATGTAATGTTATTGTTGTAGTGGACAAAGAGACTTCCAATGTAGCTACCTAAGTGTTAAGAAGGTGGATTTCCTCCTTTAGACCATCCAAGGAGTCCTTCATTTCAACATGGAGAGAGAACAATTTGGCCTCCAGAAAGAGCTAGAAGGAGAACCTTTGCCTCAATCATTGTTGACAGTTGCAACAAGAAATGTTAAAAATAACATCAAGAAAAATTCTTTAATTTGTCCTTGAATTAAATTAGGAATTAAATTGTAATTATAATTCTCATAGCAACTTGTAACATTTAACTAAGTTGACTTAGTTGGATCAGTAAATTCGAGTTGGGAGTCTATCTAGAGCCATGTAGAGTGATCCCTAGATTTTAGGGGCCCAAGTTGAGTTCTTAGTGAGTTGTAATTATTTAATTCAGTTTAATTGAGTTAAATTCAGTTAAACTAGTTCTAACTGATGGAGGAACTAGTGAGTGGTCAAGTGAATTAAATTGGATTTAATTCACATGCAGTGATCGATCAAATAACTGATAATTCACTCATAAATAGCTCATGCATGTCAGTTCCGAGAAAGGACCAATTGAGATTAGAGTTCAGGAACAATGTACTGTCAGTTGTAAAATCATCTAAATTAAATCGATGATGCATCAATCAGAGGAAGGCCTATGGATGGATTGTGCAGTTATGGATGATGAATTTGCCAATCAAATATGGACTAATTCCCAAGGGAACATCACAAGGAAATATGAGCTTGACAAGTAGCATATTTGGCTAAGTATTGGCTAAATATGGTTTGCGAAGTAGTGAGATAGATTATACTTGTGCAGAGATTGTTCGGGTTGAATAAGCATTGTATTTTCTTCTCAAATCTTTCGATTAATGCAATATACAGATAGCAGGGGTTTTTAACTGTGACTTTCCCCAGAAAATTATTTTGTTATGTGTGATTGAAATTCTTCCTTTTTCTACTTCATGATTTCATTGATTAATTATTATTTCTGCTGATGAGTAGAGTAGATTCAAGTAAATTGTTTTAGCATATTACAATATGTAGTTTGAATCTACAAGAAAATTCTACAACCATGTCTTCAAGCCTTTTAATAGAGACAAGTAGATCCCGAGAGGCATCCAACAACCTATTGATTACATTTTACACCTCGTTGTTTTCCTAAGAAACTATTTTTCTTTCGATTTTGGGTTGAAGGCTAGAAATGCCATAATTTAGAGCAAAATTAATCACTTAAGCAGCTGCAGTCCAATGAGGTAATTAAAAAGGAGAATGGCAAGTCAAAGCGTAGAGAATAAAAACAATATCCCATGATGGGAGCAGAGGACCTAGAAGGATTAAGATATAGAGAAAATCCAGGCTTTGGCACTAGCCACCTTGTAACGATAAGACCCAAATCTCCATTGAAAATTCACTAGTGTAGAGGAGCGGTGTCGAAGCGATGCTACAAGATAGGATAATTAAGTTAATTCCTTGGAAAACTTACACTGAGCACTTGACCCAATGAGACTATAATGAACCATACCTCATGCTAATTAAATAGATAAGACCTTCAATAAGGATTGGATCCAGAGAGGGAGGACACTTGTACACCATTAAAAGACACCAGGGATGGATTTTCATAATCCGAGACGAGAGAAGAGGGAGAGTCTATTGGGAAATATAATGGTGTTGGGCCTAGGATTCCATTAGTGAATAATCTTGATTTATCGTTTTCACAAAAACAAATTTGAGATGAATATGATGGAGGGCTCTCTCCCTCGATGTCATTTTTTTGTTTCAGATACTTAACATGTCAAGGAATTGGCGAGAAGTCCCATATCTATTTTACTTCTATTTATTATTGGTTCATGATGGCACCTTTTTGGCTAGCTTATTGACTTCCGAGTTCAGATGCCTAAAAAAATGGTATAAATTCACCTGCTCAAACTGGGATATTGAGGCAAGAATTATTTGACTTAAGGTTGCAGACTCACTCCAAATGGCCTTCTTGGCCTTGTAAACTGTTGAATGATGAGCATCGAGTCCCCAAAAACATTTATTTTGGAGATTCTATAATCCTTACAAATCTCCCATCCCTTCCATAACGTGAGAAATTGCGGTTGGTTGTTGGTGGCTATTCAAATTCCCCAAGCAAATTTAGAGACCATTTTTTCATTGGGACCAAAAATGACGCCCCCCGCCCCACCCCACTGCTCCACCCTCTCCTAAGATCAATTGTTAGGAATAAAATCAAAATGAATGTGGAAATAAAACATATAATGAACAATGAAACACTATAAAGGAGACAACAATATACATGGTTCACGTGATTTGGGATACATTCATGGAGAAATAACCAATCCTTCCTTTTATCTCATCTAGTGAAATGAAAGGATTACAACCTTGCAACACATTCACTGCAACCTCTACTCTCTCTCACTATATCCTATCCCTTAGTTAGAGTGTTATCTTAATAATAGATAGCCAAAATACAATTCCCTCATAAAAAGAAGGTTTCCTTTTAGAGAAAAAAAACCCTAACATAACATCTACCATAAGCATTGTGACCTAATTATTTACAATTTATATTGACTATGAAATTACAATCTTACAAAGCAAAATTTCCAAAAGTTTCTCTTTGGGGGTGCTTCTCCCGAGCCCCTGCCAAGGGGGGGGCTCTAAAGAGTTGTCACCACCCCCTTGGACCTCCTGGCAATGATAATAGGGTGGTAAGCTCCCCTGCACCCCTCACCAAGAATTGAGGTACAAATGTGGCTAAAATCAAGACCTCTAAATCAAGAAGATAATTAGGCTCCACAATCAATATATCAGGCCTTAGCTTCAAATCTTATAGGGAGAGGTTGAGAGTGAGAGCAAGTTGTGAGGGTTACAAAGTCTTGATGACAAAGATTTATGTGATATTTGTAAAAATTAAGTAAAAAAATATAAAATTCATGTTGACCACTTTAATTAGAGTTAACTAAATTTTTAATTATAACTATAAATATTAAAAATCGCATATAGTAAACAAGCAGTCTTTAAGTGCGACTTTTTGGAAAGTGTTTTGGTATATTTTCCGTTCTAATTTGTCTAGAATCCTGCAAAAAGTCACACTTAAAGACTACTCCTATAATAAATATAATATTCAAACATTTATATTAATATGTTCAATTTATAAGATGTAAAGGATTTACAAACCTTAAAATTAATATAGTGCCCACTAGGAGGGAGATGGTGTAGTATCCCTAAAAAAATCAAAGTAATAAAAATAATAAAATTGGATTTATTAAATTGTAATTTTGTTTACAAATAACTTTTTTAGATAAAAATAAAATAATCATATACATATCACATTAAAATATATAACATATAAGTGGTAGCTATAAGTTAAGATCCATTTTACCTTATAAATTAAAATAATGATTTTGTAATCATATTTAAATTTAATTAATAAGCATATAAAAAGTTTAATAGTTACAATAAACTTACCATATAACAATAATTTTAACCAGAAAGCCAACTTTACAATAGATATTATTAATTGTAAATAGGTTTTGTTACAATACCATGGGCCTATACCATGGCTCATCAATCCCACATGCCCAAAAAAATATCTCATTTCACAAGCAAAATAATTTATTAATGTTTTAGTTGAATTTGATTTATAATATTTTTTAATAAATTTAAGAGCTAAGAAATTATAATTACTTTTGAGATATATGTAAAACCATTGTCAAATTAAGATATATAAAGTATAAATAGTAGCTCTAAATTAAAATTTATTTACCATATAAATTAAAATAATAATTCTAACCACATTTAAATCATTAAAAACACATAAAAACTTAATAATTACAATATTTAAGATATTAAATTAATAATTATTATTCTAGAATGTTTAATTATTTAATGGAGACTTTTAGAATTAGCATATTGTTGTAACTAGATACGACTCTCCAAATGTGTCGTATCTTAGGCTCTATTTTAGGAGATAGTTAGCTAGTTGGTTTGAATAGCATTTATTGTAAATGGACACTTGTTATTTAATAAGTGATCCATAATTAGAGGTAGTTAGGACATGGAGCTTATAAATAGATCATTGCAAGAGTGTTTGGTTGTTCGGGTGTAAACTCTTACAAAATCAATTATGTAATTGTTTTTTCCGATTAATAAAATTTTGTGTCTAACGACACTTCTGCCATTATTATATTTGTTTTTTTAATTGGAACTTTAGATTTTAATTAGTTAAAAATGTTTTTATAAATAATAAGATTTATTGGAATCTACGACATGTATATTATTTAGCCTCAGTGGTGTTTATTCCCAATCATGTTTTAGGTTAAAATCACATGGGAAGGGGTTAAGGATAGAAGCTACTTTGGGGAATTAAACTATCTTATGGGGCATCACAACCTAGAGGGGCCGAGGTAGTATTCACTTTGGGGGAATTAAAATATCCCAAGAGCTACAACCTAGGTGATAACATCCCCTGAAGATGGAAGTCACTTTGGAGAAAGTAAACTATCCCAAGGGGTGTACTAGGCTTATACGAGTCTCATTTTGGTGATAAATTCATCATTATTTTTCCATCCTATAATAAAACTTGCCCCAAACTAAAAAACATCTTAGTTACCAAAAAATATTATGATTTTTTTTTTAAACAATAATTAAAAAATGTTTAAATAAGATTAAAAAAACATCTTAATTTAAAGGTATGCCTTATACCAACAAAGTTCACCTCTTCATTCAGGTAAGATATATACCCTTTAACACAACATTCCAAAGTTAAAAAGTTTCCTTCTTAGTAATTTAAATGACCTAGACATGTAGATATTCTTAACATTCTTAAAGAACTGAGCCTCCCCAAATCATTAGGTAACTTTCGAAGAAGATGACAGTTAGTGATAGACCACTTTTGAACTGAAGACATCAGTCACAAATGCCAAGGCGTAACTCCTCCAAATCACAACAATGATCCCTGTTAAAATTTATCATTATGGGAAGCTTTAGATTCAACTGGATGCAATTGAACCTGGACATATTTACAGGCCCTTCACATAAGCTCAAAGATAGCTTCTCTAAGTTCTATAAGACTTTACTATGCTCTTGAAGTGGGGGTACAATCAACCTCTCCAAACAAATAGTATTGAGATGAATGAGTGATGATAGCAATGACAAACCCTTCACTGTCGCTCTCTTGGACCTGTAATTGAATACTATGAGGACTTTCAATTTTCTCATTTTATTCAAAAACGCTGGAAGAAAGTAATTGATTGCAGAAAATAGTAAAAACAAAGCCTCTGCCTCATGAAAATTCATCTTACACCACTTATACTCTTCCATTGCTCCTGCACAGGTAAACTACAAATGACGAGTCCAATTACAAAAATATACATTGTGAGACACTTCACATCTTTTCTAACATGTTCGATATCAAGCACCTAACCTAGAAATTGGTCGCTAATTAGTTCAAACAGATCACGGAGTGATAATCCAATTTGTGAATATGGCAAAAAATTTAACAAAACCAAATAATTTTCTCTCAAGTTGATTTCTTAGCACCCCTAAGTAGCAAAATTAGAGAGAAATTTGTCTATATAAGAAAATTAGAGAAAAAAAGCATCATGGACACATCATTAACTAGTTAAAAAACTTGGAGATCTCTCTTCGTTAAAAAACTTAACACTGGCCTACAACCCTCTGTCTCAAGGAGTAATCCCACATGAACTTGGGAACTTGTCAAGGTTGCAGCAGTTGTGGATGATAGATTGTAATTTAGTAGGAGAAATTCTAGAGTCAATAGGAAATATAACAGATATGGTGCATTTGGACCTCTCAGAGAATCATTTGACAGGCAAGATCCCCAAAAAATTGACGGCCCTTTCAAACATGATAGATACGATTCTATATTATAACTATTTATCTAGACTAATTCCAGATAATATCAACAATTAAGCAAAGTATTTCGGTAGAAATCACATAAGAGAATTTTTTTTGTCGACGCGCTTCAAACCAACAAGTGTGGTTCATCATTGGGATCAAATGAAGAGAGGAAGGACCATGGAAAAGGCTTAAATAGGACAATGTAGAGACATAATTTCAAGTAACGGCTATATTTAAACAATAATATTTATTATAATATTAATTTATTAATATATGAAAATAAATATTATTAAGTAACGGCTATATTAAATGGCTAGTTTTTGAAAAAAAATATTTAAATAATGATATTATTTCATTAATTATTAAAAATATTAATAGGTAACGACTATATTAAATGGCTAGTTTTTGACAAATAATATTTAAATTAATTTATTAAAACCAAATATTACTAGTTTTTGAAAAATAATATTTAAATTAATTTATTAAAACCAAACATTACTAGTTTTCGAAAAATAATATTTAAATTGTGATATTAGTTTATTTTTTTTTTGCTGAGCAAAGACTGAACTAGTTATATTAAAAGAACAAAAAAGTATTTACAAGAGGTAAGTATCTCTGAGAGCGCATGATCAGCTCTCTGTCAAAAAATTCTCTGTCATCCTGGATCCTCTGCTTATGCGAGCCAGAGGTTACAAAACCTTCAACCGAAGGGGAATTAACTGCTGCTGTAATGTTCATTATATAAGCAAGATAAGAGAAAAAAGACAGGTGAACAGTACCCAAATCCTGGACATAATCCACAAGAAGAACAGGGGTGCCATGCATGAATGCATCCATTGCTAGTCGCCTCCCCATGAACCAAAATGACAGAAAAAAAAGAGGATGCCGCGCCTTGGAAACCATTGACAAATCGCTGACACAGCCGAATCACTTGTTTTGCTTCTGCTTCTCCTCCGCTTCTCTTTCCTGAGCTCGCTTCTTCCTATCTTCTGTTGCTCGAACCGGGTCCCTCTCCCAAGTCACCTTCATCCCCACTGGAAGATCGTCCAGCTTATCAATTCCAGGGGGTAATTTGAGATACAGGGTGTAGTCAAAAGAATCCTCAGATTCTTCCTCTCTAACCTTGCTCAGAGGGGAGGCAGGTTTGCTACTCTGAGTCTCCATGAGAGAATCCATTAGATTATCAGCCACCTCCATGGGCTCTTTGCCCTTAAGGCTTCCAATTTCCTTAAGAGCCTCCGCCTGCTCCTCTGAAAAACCCTGGGTGCTTTCATCATCAACCTTGCTGTGGACCTCCGGGCTGTAAGAGCTATCCGGGTCATCCGAGGAGGGAGGAACCTGTTCCTTTGTGGCGTCCTTCTGATTATCCTCCTCCTCATTTTCCTCAGAGAAAATCACAGTGATCATAGCTTTGACCACGGGCTTGTCCCTTCGACGACGGTAACGGAGAGTCGCCGTCTGAACAACATTACTGCTGTCTGAGCCCGAAGAATCAGAATCAGAAGAGGGAGACTCTGCTACAGCCAGAGGAGAGAGGTGCTTCGGGCTTGCTTGGCCCCTTCCTCTACTGCCGGCTCGCTGACCATAATTGCACCCCCTGCGAGGCCCCAAATGGCCAATTCGAGGTGCCATACTAATCCTGGGATGCCCAACTGCAAGCTTAATGCGAGGCCTAGAAACCTTAAGCCTCCTGCGTCCAGCAAGAATGTCCTTACCGTGGACGTCCGAGCTGCAGAACAAACTGATGTCTAGCGTCGCGTTCGCCAGAGAAGACAGGGGACAATGCACCAGAATAGCACAGTGGATGAATTCCACAGAACCTCCTTTCTTCACTCTATCAGCAACATTGAGTCGAGACTGATCGGAGCCGAGCTTAAAACCAGGCTCAAGGATTGAAGGCGCCATCCTAAGAAATCTGCAGGCAATTTTTCAGGAGGTCTGCTGCATTGAAGGGCCATTAAGGCCATATGACTTGAATGGGACGGAGGCCAGCTTCCAGCACATGGTGTCCACCTGTCTGGAGCTTGGCATCATGTGCCTGGTGCGTGGAGGGCGCTTAAACATTTATAACAGCATTAACACCCGCATCCGGGTTGTGATATTAGTTTATTAATTGATTAAAAACAAATATTAATAAGTAACTAGTATATTAAATAGTTGTAAATATATTCTTGCTTTCTTTTAATTATTCTTTTTTGTTAGGTAATGTGAGTTTGAGATGATTGACATGTTTAACCTATGGCTTGAGTAATCATGACACTTTAGTTTTAGCTAAATGGACAATTCGAATTGGTGTGGAGTTTGTCTGAATTTGTACAAAAGAACTAAGAAAGTGAATCGTCAAGGGATTTTGGATTAGTGAAGGTATACTTTCATTTTGTGCAAGAGGAAAAAGAATGAAAATGGGAAGAATCGAGGGAATTATTGACTTAGTGAAGGGCTACCTTTCTATTGTGCAGGCCCATTATGGGCACACTATGAATGAGAAGAGGCCTTGGATCAGTAGGTTGAAATAACTCATACTGATTTCTATGTTGATGAAGGAGAATGACCTTCATCCTTTCACAACTCATAGCCTAAGAGAGAATTTACCTTTGGCTATTTGCTATGTAAACAATTAAGAAACTGCCTGAATGCTAAGGGCTCCCTTTGTGTTGTGGAGGCCCATTGTGGGCACATTATGAATGAGAAGAGGCCCTGGATCAGTAGGTTGAAATAAATCATACTTATTTCTCTACTGATGAAGGAGAATGGCCTTCATCCTTTCAAAACTAATAGCCTAAGAGAGAATATCCCTTTGGTTGTCTGTTGTGTAGATGAGGCATTTAAGTCATTAAAATCTCTTGTGGATAAAAAAAATTACCAACTTAATGAGAATCGTAACCTCAAAATGAGAACCCTGGCCTAAAAACCCCTTATTTTTATGCAAAAAACACGAAGAACACTCTAAAAACGAAAAGTGTTGATGTTGTATCAACATTTTTATTTTATTTATTTATTATTATTATTATTTTTTTTTTTGAGTCAAAATTTCAATATTTTTAGCAACAACATTTATAAACCATTTTTATGCAATAAAGATGAAAAATCAACATTTTTTTAAGGTTAATTTTTGTTTTTTTTTTTTTTTTTTAACAATAACATTAAAATCTATAATTTCTATGCAATAAACATGAAACAATGTAAACTTTGAAACAGAAACTGATACTATTACCCGTTTTGTAGAGATAGCAAAAAAGTGACCCGATTTTGAAAATGGGCAATGTAGAACACACATGTTTTTTTTAGAGCATAGTTTTTAGCACTTTAATTTTTTTTTTTTTTTTATGTACATTACATTTTAGAATGGTAGTGATTTTCATGTTGATTTAAAAAAGTGGCGATTTTGCATCAGGCCTTTTTTTTAAGAGAACTATTTTTTGACTTTAAATTTTCTGATGTATGAAATGTAAATAATTATTTTCTAAATTTAGCAATTTTTGAAGTGGTCATATTTTCCATATTTTTTTTTTGTTTGTAATGAGGTTTTTAATATTTAAAGAAGAAGGTCGATATTTAAAATTTTTGATATTCTAAATATTTATACATTGTTAATTATTTTTTCAATGCACATGAAATAATTGTCTCTAAAAAACAAAATTTTAACAATTGACATAAAAAATCCATTTTTAGGATAAATATAACTAAAAAACTACACATTTTGATCATTTTTTGTAATTTTTTGCTAGAAATGACATGTCAAAATCACAATTTTAATAGGAAATTTTAACTAAAAATTGTTAAATAATAGCTTTTCTATGAATTTCATGTAAAAAAAAAAAATAATAATCACTGTTTTTTTCAAAAAATAATGATTAACATAAAAATTAATGCGAAAATCACATAATACAAATATTGAACACATAACAACATTAATTGAGTGCTTATTCTTCTCATAAAATATCAAAGTTATAATATTACAAGTATAACTAATTAATAGTTACAAAAAAACGAGCTTGATTTTCAAGCATAACTTGAATTTAATTAACGATATCACGTAATCCAAACTCTTCATCCTCTAGAGTTTCATCATTGTCTTCTTCCACAATATTTTCTGCTTCATTTTGCTCATTTTCCTCTTCTAATGGATCTTTGATGTCTGCGAATCTCCCAATGTATGTCTTTCCAATCATTCCATGTAATGTTGGTTGGGGTTCCTTTGCCTTTTTTGCCTAAAGTTCCCTTTCTTCAACCCAATTTCTTGCATTGCATCTGGAAGAAATTGAAGAGAATTAATTATTTGCTGAATAAAATTGCACGGTATTGGATCTTTTTCAATGACAATGCAATTTCTTCATTTTTGAAGGAAACATGCTAGTGTTATACCTAATTATCAAGCACAAAATAAATAATGAAGTAAATTATTACAACGACATATAAATTAAGAAATAATATATTGAAATTCAATCATATAATAAAACTTACCTAAGCCAGAAAATAAATCCAGAACCCAATCTTCTTCATTTGAACATATGTCTATAAGATAGTTAATCAATAATTGTGGTTTTTGATAAATGTTAACTATATCTCCTTTTTCTTCTTTGCCTTCTTATGTTAGTTTTCTCACAACAACATCATAAGTTAGTACTTGGCTATGACTCTTTCCATCTGCCTGATTAAAAATCATAGACATATAGCTATCATCTTTTGCCCAACTATCAATATGGACGAACTCACAATCATTTATAAATGGTTGATCTTCACATAAGAAGATTTAACTTTTGCCGGTAACATGAAATAGTAAAACTTCAATTAAATTGTACATAAACGAATTTTTTAACATTAACCGAATGTACATTTTAAACATATTACCATGTAAGTTGCATCCTTGAGTTTGTTTTCCCCTTGAAGCTTAACAATAACATCGCAAATTGTGTGTCTGAATGAAATGTCACAAATCTCCATAATGGTGATGATGTGACTTCCAGAAATCCCGCAACCACTTTACTAAGAGCTTGATAGGTATAAGGGTCACTTTCGTAGTCAATGTTTGCAATATTGAAATCATGGGGAATATCTGCAATAACTAAGGCATAATCCCTTTTAGGTATGAGTTTAGTAATGTCTTCACAGTCACCTTGTATTAATTGATATTGAATAGTGTCAAGCCCATTTGAAATGTAATGAGTAAGAGTTGGATCAAGTTCAACATTCTTAAGACATTGCTTCTTTAGTCTTTCGATCCTAATTTTTTCAATAAAGATTCTGAAACTATCTGGTGATCCATTTGAATCCTTCCTCATATTTAATAAAATAAACAAATATATGTGTAAGTTATAAAATAAAAATAGTATACAGATGAATGAAAATTAATGTACAAAATCAACATACCTTTTTAAATGCAAGATAATTTTTTTTTAATGTTGATCTAGAACTTGAATCTGGATAGTTGTGTACAACATCATCCCAACTATATTCATTCAACAATTTAACCATTTGTTCTTTAATTTTCATGTAAACTTTGCAACTGCATAGATAAAGTAAAAAAGTTAATATAATGATATGTATAATAAATACTACCAAGAATAATATGTTATATTTAAAATAAAATTATAATCTATAAAATAAGTAAAAATAATTCAACAAACTTACTTTGAAACTCCTCAGACATTTCCTCCTAACTCTCTTGACCTCACACAAGATAATATTGCTTTGACAAGTTTTTCATCCTTCACTCCTTGCAATTCTCTCCAAGGTGTGATAGTCATATCTTCTAGAAGCTACTTCATTTCAGGACCTGCTTTATTGTTGCTACATATCAATGGTTTAGACCTTTTGACCTTCTAGTTTTTAATGCTAATGTTCTCCCACATGCTAAAAATCTCATTAATCAATTACCATATCTCTCCAGTTCTAAATGCCAACTGGAAAATGTTATCGATACCTTTGAATAAATAAGTATTTACTCTGTTAACTTTTTAATTTATTTTCTCTTCAATTTGATAGCCTATTTCCATACAACATTCCTTTTAGAAATCTACAGTAACATTTAGCTTATCCCGACCACATTTATCTTCAAACTCACTATGAATAAATCTAACCCTTTGGATGAAATTCATAGATATCCTGTATTCATTATCTGAATTATGATCCCATGCCACTAACTTTGCTTCTGTATTTAATAAACTAGCATAAATGATACATTTCATTGTTTCAAAATGTGGGTTATTGGGATATTCGTCCATCAATTGTATTTGAGCTTCTATAGAATGGTTTCCCCAAGTACATAATAATTGTATTCAAAACATTTTGACTTATCAAATGCTTCTTTGTTGGGAACTTCAACTGGATCAACAAGAAGCACATAATTAACCACATGAGCATATAGATTGTACCTCATCAGTTTCTTCAAGTTGTGAAGATGCAGATGAAGTGGCTTTCTGATTTGATATTTACATTGTCCTTCACTTGCCTTATAGATTTGTTTGACATAAAGTTGAAATGTACGACCACCCTTAATTAAGTTTCTCTTTGTCAAGTTCTGTCAAATGACATTTTGTTTTGTTTTAATAATTCCATCCTCTAAATCAGCTCCTGGTGTAATGATTTCTCTGCTTTCTTTTGAAGTTTCACTAGGTTCTTGACTCTTGATAATGACTACTTTAGAATGTTCAACTTTACTTTTCTTCCTCATAACATTCTCATGATTAACTAGAACATATATATTCTTGGGCATTGTTACTTTTGGTATTTTACAACTCTTCTCCTTTCTAACATCAGTTCCAATGTCATCCTCAGTAATGACAACATATTCCTCAGTTCCAGTTTCAACTTCCTCATATTTAAAAGTAACCTATCTACCTTTGCTAGATTTATTCTCTAGAGGCATTTTTTCCTAATCCCTTGGATGTAGTTTTGTAGCATCATGAATTACTACATTTTTCTTGTTTGCCATATCTTCTTCTAACACTGAATAGAAACTGGTGACAACTTTCATAATATCATGCTCTATGAAATGAATGCCTCCGAACATAATTGAACAACTTTCAACAAAATTCTGCCAAACAAAATATCATATGTCAATAAAAACAAAGTTATAAAAATATAGTGAGACAGTTACAACAACGCAAAACACAAATATAAATAACAATACTTACGATATTTTATGTCATCTCTTTTACGATTTGTTTACACAAATTTGTAGATACCTCTCTCATGTCATACAATAATTATGATAACTAATATTTAATCCTTTCATGTGACATGGGCGGTTTTCTAAGTATGTAAACAAATTCACTATCGGGTACCAAACACATGTCTATGACCTTTCCCAACACGTCATAAATTCCATTATCATTAGGTATATCAACATATAGATATATTTGCACATCTTGGCTTTCTCTTTCTTTCATATACCAGACATTTCATGGAAGTTTCACTTCTTTTGATTTCTTCAAATTTGAAATCATTTTCTTCTCGTTTGAGGCACTTGAAAGATTTGTAGCCATCAGCTCAGGTGGGGTTCATTTAAAAATGTTGTTTGAATATCTACCTTTAAGAGTCTTTGGTCTAGAAAGATTCATAGAAATATTATTTGATGCCATTTTCATGAAAAAAGACACATATAAATCAGTTAACCACAAAAAAATAATAACTTAAGTTAAAAAAGAAAATAATAAATGATAATTAATTTCGTAAAAAATAAAAATTAAAAAAATAACAAACTAAAAAATACATCACCCTTCCGCCCCACCCTGGAAATCGGCAGGCCAACTGAGTTGACAATTTGGCCTGGGCACCCATACACCACCCTGGAGGCCCAACAATCGCCCCCGTCCCGACCCTTAGCCCCACTCGACCACAGGGTGGGGCAGGGGGCCAGGCGAATCGACCCACCAACACTAACCCACGGGCCCGTTTGGCCACTGGGAGCTTGATCGGGCCCACCACGCCCACTGCGGACATAGTGGGTAAATCTGTCTTACAAAAAATTTTATTTTTTAGAAAAAAATTAAACTTCATTAAACATTTTTAATTTTAAAATTTGCAAAGCAGAAAAATTAACTAACCATTCAAATGCGATAATCCTCCGTTGAATATGTTGTTGATAGCAATGTAGCTGCTCCACAAATTCACTCCAAGTTTTTTAACGAACCTCGGAAAACCTTGATGTGATGTGAGTAATAGTGATAATTAAATTTATTATATAAGTGAAATTACAGAATTGTTTTAACGTTTTACCGTACAGTTAATGTGGGATTAATTTGTTTTTATAAATTTTAACATGTTAATTTTGTTATGGTGATAGAGGAAACTATGATAAAGCGAATATTACAAAATTGTTTTATAGCAGAGTGAATGTGGGATTAATTTGTTTTAGAAGTATACTAAAAATTTAAAAAAACATTCAAGTGTCTAGTAAATAGTATATAGTTTAAGTATTAAATTAATTTACATAAAAGATTTAGTTCACAATTTTAAATTTAAGGATTTATTTAAAAAAAAATAGTTAAAAATTTTCAATAAATTGTAGAGGAAAATAATGGAGGGAAATACATGAAATGAAATTTTCAGAGGGAAAAAACTTGAAGAGAAAAATTTTGGAGGGAAGTTTTCATTCTTTAAGCTATATAATATCATTAGGAGAGTCTGCATTTGTATCATTCGACCTCTTTTATTTGAAAGGGATGGATTCTTCTGATACTAAAGTTTCACTTTGTGAAGCATCAACATCTTTGTCATGTAACAACTCTATTCGTATTGATGAATATAATAGAAATTATTCCACTATGAATAGAGAGTCAATTCTTCCACTTAGTCCTGATCCTAAGAACTATGAGAGTAGCATTGATGAAAGACAGGATGAAGAATTTCAAATAAATAGAGAGTCATGGTTTCCACTTAGTCATAATCCTAAGGATTATGAGAGCAACGACGATGAAGAATTTCAAAAGAATGGAGTGTCACAATGTCCACTTAGTCCTAATCCTATGGACTATGGGAGCAGCAATGATGAAGAGCATGATGACGAATTTCAAAAGAATGGAGTGTCATGGTGTCTACTTAATCCTAATCCTATGGACTATGAGAGCAATAGTGATAAAGAGCATGATGATGAATTTCAAAAGAATGGAATGTCACAGTGTCCACTTAGTCCTAATCTTATGGACTATGAGAGCAATAGTGATGAAGATAATGATGATGAATTTCAAAAGAATGGAGTGTCACGAT
>APFE031526400.1:174605-204354 GCA_000404065.3 Pinus taeda | reverse complement strand
GGGGACAAGTCCCCCCCGTGCCCCCCCGCGTGGAGGGGTGTACAAAACTTCCTGGGGTATACATCCGGCTGAAACAAAGACCTCTGAACAATCATGCTCCACACACAACAGTTCTATGATTTATGAGGTTCTATTTACAACAAATGGTGGGGTGACCCTTGACATCCCCCTTTGTGACTCTTTGACTACCCTCATGACTCTTCAACTTCTTTACAAATAAATCATTACATAAC
Organism: Pinus taeda; assembly: GCA_000404065.3. Classification (NCBI taxonomy): domain Eukaryota; kingdom Viridiplantae; phylum Streptophyta; class Pinopsida; order Pinales; family Pinaceae; genus Pinus; species Pinus taeda. The sequence goes on along the minus strand of APFE031526400.1, from coordinate 204,121 downwards.
ATAGTGACTATTCACATTCCACTAATGACACTTGGAATTTCACTTACAGCATATTTACAAATAATGTACATTTTCCACATGTACCCATGTGAGACAAAATAGGCTAGAGATAGCCTAACAAGACAAAACTCTATGACTCAATTTTGGGGAAAGACCAACTCGGCAACCTCCACTTGATGATTCTTGGTGACGTACTGATACCAAGTTTGGCATTGTGCTATGGTGTCCCCAAATTGCTTGATAGCATCTTTTTGATAGCAGACTCTTGCCTCCATAGCTTCTGGGGATATGGTCTTGGAACTCTTGTCCAACTCATCCTAAATCATGCACAACATGGTCTTGACTATGATAGGACCACCAATGTACTTCTACATGTTTCTTGTGCTCAGCTCTAAGTCATCGTTGGTGGCCTCTTGCCTTAGCTACTCCATGTACCTGTCGACCTTTAGTCGGACTTGATTCTTTTTGTTAGCTTTGTTGAGGGAACCGATTGACGAGATCCTATGCGTTCTTACCATGACATCTAGACTGTTATACAACCATGCATATGAAGCCTATATGTTGGTGATGAACGGGGCGAGATGCTCATAGTTCTGGATCAACATCCATATTTGTGCTTTGTCTAGCTCTGCTTGTGGCTTCATCATTTTATGCAAGTAAATTGGGGCTCCCTTGAACCTCATTTTCCATTCATGCACATGGGAAATAGTAGCATGTATGTTCTTGAGAGTTTGGACAACCTTTCTACTCCGTTAATGAAATCCATATAGATGGAAAACTACCTTATGCATGGTGACAAATCCATCATAGAGTTTCTACATGGTGGCCTCAAGAGTCGATACTTCAGCAAGTATCACTTTTCTCATCTCTACCATTGCGGATCCTATAGATTTTTCTGCCTTCTGCCTAGTCACTTACAAGTTCTTTACCATTTGTTCATTCTCTGATAACAAGAACTTGACATTTGAGCTTGTGGCTCCTACATAATACATAGTGGCATCAACCATGGCGACTAGATTCTTTCTGACATTTGACACTATCACCCTTTTCTTCATCAATGCAAGTGACATGTGATCATCTTGGAAACGCTTTCTCCCCGCCTGTACAATCTTCTGCTGCAACTCATCAAATGATAGATTGTAAGCCTCTCCTTTCTCGCTCCAGACTAGTTCTTATACTAGAGGTGGTGGAGACTGAGTGGCAACCTCGGGTTCTCTCAGCATGAGGTCGGTATCTTGGTCCTGTGGCTCCTGTCCCAACTCCATGATCTACTTCAACCATTTTCTCAATCTGTTGAGGAAGCTCTTGATCCTACATCTGCTCACCCTCTTCTTCATCTGCTAGTTGTTCTCACTCCTCAACCTGCATTGGTGCATTTTGCTCTGTCATCGTGCCTTTCTCTTATTCTTGTTCCTGTTTCTGCTTCTATTCCCTCTCTCTCCTCCTTAGCTCCTATTTTTCTTTCAACTTCTTCTCGATTTCCTACAACTTCCTTTATGCTTCCTCCAACCTTCGCTTTTCTCTCTTCCTTCGTTCTACTCTCTTTAGTCGTTGTTCCCTCTTTGCCTTCGCTACCAAAGTTGTTTTCTCAGTGATAGGATCTTCTTTTAATTTGTAGCTTTTCTCAGCCTCTAGCAATCTTCCTCTTACCCTTGTCCTACATTGATTTGTTGCTTATTGTTGTTGTTTTTGTTGCTTCTTGTGGTGTTGTTGCCTACAAAGCAGATTTCCATGTGGTGGCTATACTGATCAGTTCATTGACCTTGGAGTAGTTGTAACAATACCTCCAAGGGTCCTCCTCTTCCCAATGACATGTCCCGTAGATCCATGGATAGTACACCTTCTCACAGTGGTTCTTGCAAATACTGTGGGGATCATACGGATAGAAGTTTAACTTAGACTTCACTATCTCCTTACCTTCGGCATCTACATCTTTCAAGCTCTTGATCTCGTACAATCTGATCTGCAAAGGAAGAGTGGGCCATGGTGCCTTCTTCCTCCTATGCAGCCCTGTTGATAACCCTGTGGAGATGTGAGATGAGACCTCTTGCATGACCAACTTTTCCGTGGCATACCTTGCTAGAACATGCGAAGGCTTCTCTTTGCCAAACACCCTGATGAAGGTGCCACCGGGTGAGGCATACCAATCTGTAATGTTAAGTATTGCCTTCATCACTTCTTTGGACATGCAAGGTGGATCCTCCTCCTTAAAGATCAAATTGTACACTGTGATGATGAAATGGTGAACTAGCCTCGCCATAACTCTTGGGTAGTTGCATTCGGAAAGCAACTTGCAATAAATGTTGATGACATTCTCTTTGGGTGTACATGTCCAACCCACGCTAGGAAACTAGTGTTGGGCACAGATTGCATCAAGTAAATAAGCAGACATGTAGAATCTCACTTGCTCATCCTTGGGCAGATCGCGGGTGTTAGTCACATGGAATTTCAACTAAAGAGCCAACAGATCCGACCAGTTGAATAGCCTTTTGTCATTCACCAACTAGTCCAACACAACCACCCAATTCTCCGGAAAGGTCTTTGTTCTCTCTTGACCGTATAATCGACATGCAAGATTATCAAGAATTGGTAGGCCTTTCAGAGTGACTTTGTCTTGTAAACATGAGTGGGTGTCGCTCTGAATTTAAATGGCTCTTTCACCCAGTGCTTTATAATATCTATGGTGTTTAAAAAGTTGTGGGTAGCATAGAAATGTGTATCCATGTGGTTCACCAGTTGAGTTAAGTGATACATCTAATGATAGTTCTCTATCTTGAAGGTAGCAAGTTGTGTCCCACTGGCACTGCTCAATGTCATAGTCTCTCGATCTATGTGTGAGACAATCCAGTGGATGATGTTCGCACAAGGGAAGGCGGGGTACTTGCATGCAACCTTATGTAAGCCTAATCGGTGGATATTGACATACACATGCTGATCCTCTAGATCTTCCTTGAAGTCCCCTGCAAAGATATCCTCGATTTCCTACCATGTTAACTTCATGCCCTTCTCAATGAACAGTTGAGTATCTGCATAAACTGGAAAATTCGTTGACACCACCATAACTGCTTCCCTAGTGCTACTCTCAAAAGTATCCTTTGATGCAACTCTCTTGGAAGCCATGTTGCTTGTAACTATTGGAGAGTTTCTCAACAATTGTTGTACCTGAAGACAGAGAGGACACTCATGGCATGCAAATGTTAGCTTGAAACCAAAATTACTTAAAGGATATTCCAAACAATACACTGGGCAACTGCTGGGAAGAATAGTGCAATCTGGGATCTAAGAGGAGACTAACTTCTAGTCAGTTTTGCGCATTGTGCAATCCTAGCTACAAGTGGGGAGGTCTTGCTTACTGAATTGCGTAATGTGCAGTTCAATTAGGCTTAGGCTAGGTGAGACTATGCATTGTGTAATCCCAGTGGCCAAGGCTCAGGATTGGCTACTAGAACTGCACAGTTGGAGCTAGGCCTCGGTAGCCTTTGCACAATTCTTGGAGCCAAGGAAGAGCATTGAGATCCAAAAATGTGCAGTGCATGGCAGGGAGGAGCAAGATTTGGGCCAAGGAATCCCAGATCTACCCAATGGGAGAATGAAAACGAATAGATCTGAAGGTGGAAGTGATGGTGGGTGCATATACGAGTGAATGATGATGCATGCAAATAAAACGAGTATAGGAAAAATCAAACTGAAGAACAATGAAGCATGTGGAGAGAGTCGTCGCAATGATGACGGTTAGTGCAAAAACAAGGTAATGAATGTCACACTTAAGAAAGCAATGCAAAAACTAAAACAACACTTCTACAAGCTAAAACAAATCAAAATGCTAGCAGGCGTTCAATAAAATGGGTAAAACAACACTCTCACAAGCCAAACAAACAAAAGCGACAAAAAAAAAACAACAACAAAAGACTAGAAAAGCAAGACTTACCCAAAAAAGTTGTGACAATTATGTCGAAGGTTCCTAGATCTCCTCAGAAATGCCAAAGCTTTAAGATCGAATGTGAAAATGAGATCTGGCGGTGTCCTTAAATAGATTTGGTCGATTTTAGGTTTATGACATGAAGGCCAAAAATCTAGGAAAAAGCGACACTTGGCGGCAGTTTCCATAATGACTCAAGTGAGACCTCTGGGCTGCTAAAAATAGATCCCTATTTTTTAGGGATGCTTTTTTGCGTGTTTTTTTTTTTTTAAGAAAAGTTGTTATGCATTTCCCATAGAGATTGCGCAGTTTTGGAGAGAACTTGGCAACTCACTAGCTCATGCATCGGACAATTGCTGAGGGAAAAACTTCTGCGCAATTTCTGGGTTGAGTGACCCTAGATGCCTCTCATACTCTGCTTAGTTTCCCAAGTGGAGATAGGTTGTCAGTTGGCTCTGCCCAATTATGGAGCTGAAGGCTCACTACTGACTTGGACTGTGCAATTTCCGAGAGCAAGGTTGGTTGCCCTCAAGGATTGTGTAGTTCACTAAGGCAAGCCTGGAACCAGGTTGAAACAAAGTCAAGAGATTGGCTTATGGGTTAGAAAGCAAACCAAGTAAGAAAACACAAGCCAAACTACAAAAGATAAATCTCAATCAAAGCACAAGTACCTAGGTCAGTGTGAGATAAGTTGTTGTGATTTAGGAGGGAGGCTCCAAAACAAAGCATAGGAAAAATTTTGGAGGGTGGTTGTAGCTGCTACAACAGGAAGGTTTCTTGGTCCCCCGTTTTAGTCTCTTATAGTAGGAGAACTAGGGGTCTTTCCTTTCTTATTAAAGATATTACTCCTGACATCTACTTTTCTGACCCTAGTCCCCTTCACTTCTAGTAGAATGTTTTCATTACTTACTACTTGCATGGGCAGTGCCCTATACAAGGGTTGTATTACCTCCTTTCTTATTATTTTAATACTCTTTCAGTCCTGGATCTAGGGTTTATTGAGTACCAACTTCCTTGTCTTTTTCTTCCTTCTTCAATTACCACATTCAGTGCCTCATAGGAATTGTTATTCATTTCTGAACATTGACTCTACTAGTGCCTTCTCCTTTCCATTGGCCCCCCTTTTTGGGAGAGGTTGACCCTTTACCTTCATCCATATTTCCATTTTGGATTGGTTGTCTTCTCCAGTTATTTGTTTGCCTTGCTAGAGTCCTACTCTTTTGTTTTTCCAATGATCTCCTTCATCTATTGGTTTTGGTTGTTCCTCCCTTTTTTGCATTTTCTTGTAAAACGATCGTACTCTTGGCACACATTGCATTTAAATGGTAACTGGTCATAGTTCACTTCTTGGATGTGTTGCCATTTATCTATATTGAGATTGATTTCATGTGGATCCCTTTATCTAGATCCACCTCCACATAGGTTCGAGCATAGGAAAAAAACCCTTCTTCTGGCTCGACATGATCAATGTATTTTCTTAGGCCAATTTTAATACTCTTTAATGTGTTTTTGTTCCATCAATGGAGAGGGAGGAACGGGAGCTTCACCAATACTAGTATTATCGATGGAAAATCACATTCAGGGTTAAAATATAGACTCCAATGATCCAGGTATAACCCTTTAACTCCTATAAAATAAAAACCACTATGAAATATTAGATCTCGATCCACCTTGCTTTCAAATAAAAAGGTAAAAAATTCCTTTCTACAAAATGAAGTTGTGATTTCACCTTTGATCATTGGCTTCCAAATCTTCTCCATCCATATCCTTATTGAACGCATGGAAGGCTAGATCCCCATAAATTTCACGACTAAGCCTTGTTCATCTAGTTGTAGTGCCTACAATCTAGCCTGAGGTGCAAAAAAATTGACTTTAGGGATTTCTTTCAATTTTTAATAAAGTGGATCGGCTTGCCTTTTGGTATTTAGGCTCATTAGCAACAAGATTATCAAATGGCTCTATGTCGAGGTCAGGTAGGGGGTGGAGGAACAATACCCCCAAAACTCATCATGGCATTGTTGAGATCAAATCACTCCAAAAACGCTCAAACCCAACAAAAATCCCCGTCCAAGTCTAGTTTATTCTAGACTATTAGTATATCATATACTAAGTAAATAATAGAAATATATAATATTATTATCATTATATTATAAACATTAATATATATAATGTCGTTAAAAAATCTTTAGAAGATTAGTAGTTTCAAGTGAAAAAAAACAACAACAACAATTGAAATAAGTTTTAGTTTTTACCATTAGTTATAAGTTTTTTTCTTGTTTTTGGTATTTAAATTTATTTCCTTTTAATTTTGGTTTTTCTAATTTTTTTCCTTTTCCTTTGGTTTTTTCTATTTTCAATTCAATTATGCAATAAGAGTTCAATTCCCCTCACCAATAAAATGAATAAAAAATAAAAATTTTATTATATCACAAAAAAAAAAAAACATATTTCCCCAGATGAGGTGTTTTTTGAAACAAGAAGGTGGGGGGTAGGTCATTGTCGTCCCACTTAATCACATGACCAAGGGACGTGGCAACACACCCCCTTAATTGTTTGAACATGAATTGCAAGCGAGGCACAGGGGATGCCTTCAAGTTGTTTTTCGACACTCAGCATATGGAATACCAACGCTACACTCTCGCTTTACAATGAGTCTATTCCCTCTGGAATAGAATCTTTGCACTTGTTTATTGACCTAGTTTCCCCATGCAACTAGTCAAATGCTACAACTATTGATGAGGAATTTAAATGGAAAGTTTATGGTTACCACCTGTATCACATATCACAAAAAAATCAAGCAACAAGCTCTCCAACAAGTTAGGAAATTTCACGTTGTTAAACTAGGGATTATGGAAATCCAAAGGCATTTCTTGCAGAGGCACTCAGTCCTTGGTAACAAGCTCAACCTTGACCAGTCCTAGGGGCCATGCACAAGGTACTTTTTTCCTCTTTTGACATCATGGGTCTATGGATTTCTCAACATTCTTAGAGAATGTCTCAGAAAGGAATGTCAGCTCGTTATCGAGATTTATTCTGTTGCCCTAGTGTTTTACATTCTTGGCTCCAAATTGTAATTCACATAAGCCACTGAGCAATGCTTTTGGGAAACATTGTATCTAGCTTCTTCTTACTAGGCATTAGAGATTTGGTGTAGTGGTTAGTTATCTCGATAGTGGGTTGGCTATCCCTTATCGTAGGTCAACCCTCCTATCTCTCTTGTTATCTCTTGCTCTTAGGATTTTCTGTGGCTTTTTTTTCAACCTAAACTTCTATTAAGTTTTTGGGCCCTGTTTCTTCCTCTTCAACTTCATTTCCTTTATATCTTTGTTGGCTTCTCACACTCTCATGGTACTCAGGCCTTTGGGGAGTTTCATCTCTCTAGACCCATTCTTTCTTGGAAACCTTGCTTCTTGTTAGACCCTCTCCTGATTTTAGCCCTCTGCCTTGGACAATGCTTTGAGAATGCTCTCTTGTAGACACCTCACCCCCCATCCACTCTTGTATCATTTCTTACACCTTCCTCCTTGCCCTCCAAAATAGTCTTCCCCCTATTGTAGCCACAATGCCTCATCAGAAAGCTTATGTCTATTGGGGGAAACATATTATCAGGATCATGGAAATCAAGGTATCACATGGGCTTAGATCATAGTTAAAGGCTCAACAATACATTTTTGGGATCTCACCCCACCTCATACTCATGCATAAGTCTCATAGGTCAAGATAGAAATAGCTAATCAGTTATGCCTTCTTTCGAATACAAAGGTATTAGCAGACATGGCTAATTGGGTTCCTGATGCAAGTCACACATATGGATGATATAATAAATATATGTATATGGTGGACCTTTACTGACACATGAAGTATTTTTTGGGAAAAGTCCTATTGGACATGCGCAAAAACTGGGAGGGTCGCCTCTCCATGGAACACCTGCAGCAACACGTGACGAACCTGGATCATAGATTGGAGCACATTGAAAAGTACTTGGCATCCCTCTTACTACTGGATGTTCACTGAGAAGCAACAAGGAGCCAATCTAGGTGACAACAATAGATTTAGATCCTTCCTCTCAACTTATTTCCTGTTTCTATGTTTTTAGTTTATCAATTATTGGTTTATTAGTCTTTTTCTCAAGGCCTCGAAGGTTTGATATTCAACATATATATTTTGTATTTTGACTCTCTAGGCAGCATTTTGTCTTCTGCATCTTTAAAATGAAAACATTTTTTGATATGGTCGGGCTTCCCTAGTGACCAACCTATCTAAAATCTCCAAAACTATCATGTAATATATTGTTTGGAACGCAATACAAATATTTATTTCACAAAAAAAAACATTATACCCATTCCATTTTAATTATTAAATTGTAATTGTAATTTTAAAAATACTTATACCAATCTTAAAAGATTATCTAACTAGAATTATAATTCTAAAATTATTTATACCAATCTTAAAGGATCATCTATAATAACTTTTTGAAAATAATAAAAATAAGAGTGTAGATTTCCATAGTTGCTCATTATTGTGGAGAGTTTTTCGATAACATTGTGTAAAGGATTAATAATCCATTCCTTGTTTCGAGTGGAGTGTCCACTCGAAATGTTGGATGGATTATATATCCTCTACACAGCGTTATCTGAAAACTCTCCACAATAATAAAAATAGCTTAGTATTAGAATGATTCAATTAGCTTCCTTAAATTTTATAATTTTTCACTAGGTATTTTTGTGTGTATGAACATAAGAAAAAAATTATATAAAAAAAAAAGTTATTATCTTGCCACGTGGCAGGTATAACGCATTTGATAATGCGTTTACCATTTATTATTGGAGCAATTGACCAAAAGTTAAAAAAACAATTCATAAGGTTAACTTTATAAATGATTTTTTTTTCTTTTTTAATCTTGATTGATTGGCTCATGCTGCTCACCTCTTATTCTGTCATCATTGGTTCATGTCACTTACCTCTTATTCTATCATCATTGTTTGCGCCGGCATGTGCATTTGCTGGAGAGCGTGTCATTTCAGAGTGTTGTACAAAGGTAAGTTCATACCTTCATTTTTCGTACCTCTATTTGTACCTTCCTTTTTTTTAAAATTAAAATGAAAAGACCGAGGTTGGGATGACAATGTTTTATGATTAGCAGTAGTCTATAACGCGACTTTTTGAAAGCCTTTCCGGCGGATTTTTCCGGTCAAAATCCGGCAGCAATTCATTGGAATCCCAAGTTTGATAGCTAGTTTCTGCACAATCAATGGCTCCCAGGGGTTTTTCAGGGCGCTGAATCCAAATATGCAGTTAAAAAGCCATTTTAACTGCTAAAAATCAAGATTTAACCTCATTTCTTCCGCCTGATTCCGTCACCGGAATCTCCAAAAAGTCGCATTATAGACAACTACTTATGATTAAGCTAATAATTTTTGTAATGAAAATATCACTTTACTCGAGTGAATTAACTAATTCTTTTGATTTGTTATAGCAAATAATCCATTGACTAGTCTTTTTTATTTGTTCTCCCATACAATACATTTATGTGTCTAACAACAAAGGCATTTAACTTATATTTATATTTATGCTCAAGGGACTTAAACTATTTTAAATATTTTTTTAATTTAAGTATTTTTATTTTATTTTTATTTTTTAAATAATAAAATATTATATATTTATAGTATTAGCGGATTAATTTAAATAAAAATTTATAATAAATCAATAATATAGTATAGTTTTCTTAATAAGTTTTGATAGAGAATATTAATATTCTATTTCACCAGCCAAAACTTTATAATTAATAAAAAGTTATTCAAATTTCCATATATTAATAATCCATTTTCCTCATTGGCATTATTATAATTGATACGGAAGATTCAATCTTCATACTTCAAAGCCACCTTTCTTGCTAATTTTAGCTTTTGCTGCAAATTATTATTAACTTATGTTTTAACAAGCATAATTCTAATTATGAATTTCACCGTACTTATTTTTGAAAACCACAAAGAACATGACAATCATTAGCATGGAATATCATGGATTCTCGGCAAAAAAATCTAGGGTAATGACAAGTTCAAGTGCTTCTATTATTTTCCTTTCATTAAATCTTTAATATAGTCACTCTAACTAAATGATGAAATATTTATTTTCAAAATGTGCATTGCTTCACGAACTGTGCAGTCAATGTTATGACATCATTCATAGATATATGTCAATGTATCAACTTTCAAAAGGAAGATACATTTTACAATCATATTTACAAATCATTGTAACTGATTCATTTAATATATAGCAATTGTGATAGATATCTTTGTTATCTTTTTACTGAACGAGAGAGACAAGCTACTATATAGCACTTGTTGTTAGATGAGTTTATTATAAGTAATCGGGAAAAATTATTGTTTTCCTTCTCACTCAAACTTAATTCTTACCATTAACATCTTAAATTTATATTAAGTATATTTTTATTGCATTAATATATATATATAGACTTAAAACCTTGTTGTACCACTTTAAATAATATATTATCTATTAAATTATTATGATATAGTATTCAAAACTATTATAATATGATATGAGAAAATCATTTATAATACATTATGCATTAATCCATAGGGTACGGCTTATTATTTTGTATTAAAGTTTATACAACGGAACAAGTGATGTGCCGAGGGCAAGCTAAAATATGGTTAAGTAAAGGTCTCTTTTAAGTAGTTAGAAGAGTATGACGCTCCTTGTATTTATGAATTTAAAGAGGTTTTTCAAAAGTAAGAGTGATCAGTGAAAGTGGAAAAAAGATGTGATAAGTTTTTTTTTTTTGGTTATTGGTTTATATCCATATTATTAATCGATTGGAATAAAATACGATATGGTATAATAGTATGTAAATAAATTAATAAATAATTTAGTAAAAAGGTATGTGAAATATTGTAAATAAAAAATAAAATAAAAAATCTCCAATGGGTGATGGGTATGGTTGATTTGGGAATTAGTGTGGGTTTTTCATTTTATTGATTTTTTTGGATAAAGAGTAGGGTGGTGTGGCACCTTATTTATATATAATTTTGGTAAACTATTTATTTCTCTCGTGTGATAGTGAAGTTGGTAGATGATAGTTTTAAAAGGTCGTGTTTCAAATTTGGTAGGGTTTGTATGAGGGTTTTGGGTGCAACAATATCAGGGGACTTTTCTACAACTCCAAGGGAGGAGCTAGTTTCAGTGACTGCGAGTTGTTTAGAGGCGTTGGACGAGGACAAGAGGGTTGGCTTTTTAGCCTCTATTGGTAAGACCTGGACTGGGGTGTGTGCGAACTGCGGCAAAATTTGGGACCTGGCATCTTCAGGGGATATGCGGCTCCGAGGTGAGTTAAAGAGGTGTCCTGGACCTTGGTTCGCTACATGCAGAAAGCTCATTTGGAATCTTGCTTAGTTATCATGGTAACGTTCTTTCTCCCTATTAGTGATGCTAAGTTCTATGTTGAGTTTGTTATTAGTTTCCCTCACTGTTTGCGGAACCTTGAAATTCTAAAGGCCTTGTTGGTATATTTTGTGGGAAGGTTGGAATTAATTGGCGCCAGTAATTGTAGCTAAATTCCCCTATCTGGTTTCTTTAGCATTAGTGTGTCTTATAAGTGGTTTTCCTATCTCTGTATAGTAGTAGTCCCCATGGTGGCCAAGTGAAGCTCGTATCTTGGTCGTCTCTATTTGTTTTGAAGGATTTATTTTAATTTCAGTGCAGCACCAACTATTAAGGCTTGGTGGTTCCGGAGCACTATTTGTGTGAGGGTTTTCCAATTTTGGTGGCTTGACACTGCTCTTGGGAGCGTTAGCACTGAGTGGGTTGTGCCACAAAAGTGGGGGTTTGATAGAGCTTTTGCTAGTGGGGTTTGGGATTTGTTAAGATCCTCGGTATAGTGGTTTTCAGGTGTGTCCGCCATGCTACACCACCGTGGTCAGGCTGGAGAGGATGAGGTGGTCAATGGGCAGCTGAGCTATCAGGGGACAACGGATCGTGACCTCAGTGAAGCATTTGATCCCCTCGATAATTTGGGCAATGTGGTGCAAGCCCCTTCGCTAGTAACTTGGACAGCTAACTTAGGTAGGTAACTCATCCATTGAAGCATCTCAATGAGGATATTCATGAAAATCACAACGCGATTGTCATTTTTTTGAATGATATACAACACAACTTGTGGCATATATGCAAGATCAGATGGTTAGCATTCAAAGAATCCAAGGTAGAATTCAAGAACATTTGTACTATCTTGAGGGGAGTGTTGCTCATATCGAGAAACATGTCCATAGTGACCCAAAACCCACTCAGCCTCCAGATTTTGGTCTTGACAATCTTGCTCTAGTCCACTCTTCAAGCAGTTAATGGTTGTAGGTTGTATATTAATCCTTTGTACGTTTTGGTTTCTGTGTCATGTCAAATTTTGGCAGGTAAGGATGTTAAAAAATCTTGTCATAAGTATGAGTATATTTTTGTTGGCCAATAAATCTGGTAAGAGTGAGACCAACAAATTTGTGAGAAAATGTAACCATAGTTTATTTTGCCAATTAAAATTTAATAGGAATAACCTTGATTAATCTAGATATATTATATTAATATATATATATATTATATTTCACTTAAAAAAAAAAAAAAATCAATTTTTTTTTCACAGGTGGAAAATCCTATCATAACTCAGTTGACAAACCAATAGTGAGGACCATCTCTGGCTACTAACTGCAAATGCAAGCTGAGTCATCATCGTTATTCAAGGAAAACCATGTCACCTGGAATAACCTACTGGCAATCCATAAAGGGGCAGGATTTCACTCCTGCCAATTGCCTTTGGGTCTTGGGCCATTAACCAGTTTCCTTATGTCCGAGGAAGATGAGCTCTTAGCCAAGTAGAAGTAGTTCAAAAAATAATAATAGTAATAATAGTAATGATAATAATCAATTGTTAAAAGCTAATGGGCACATAATTCCCTCATTATTGCTTAATTTTATATAAATATAATAAAATAAAATAATAATATTATAACATGTTATCACAATTATTAATATTATTATTGTTAATTATGAATTAAATAATTGTTATTAATGAATTAACAAAATTGCAAATAATATTCGGATTTTAATTTTATTTGCAAACACATTTTATGATATTTAGATTTAAATTTTATTTACCATTACATTGGATTATTGTTCTGAAAATAACCATTTAAATTTACATCAATAATTTAGGTCTACAAAATGGTTACAAACATATTTTTTTTTTTGTAAGTTGGTATTCTATTCATTAATCAAAAAAGGAGTGCATAGATACCAAAAGATAGACGACCTCACCCCAACCAGGTTTGTTGACCAATGTTATCTAGGCATTACATACAAGCAAAAAAAGACTAAGGGAAGCAATCCAAAGCCTGGGCAGCCAAAAACACCAAAATACATGCAAAATATGGAAAACACCAGTCACTGTGCTTAATCATCTGAAGTAACAAAAGTTGGATTGTCTGGCCCGGTCCCTAGAGGGGGAGGAGGGTGATATGAGCATCTAACATGCTGCTAAAAATGAGCTAGCCATGTTTCCAGCTTGTCTACTTTTTCAGCAAGAAGATTCTGCCCCCACCAAATCACCACCACTCTTTCTCGGAGATGACATTGAAAATACTGCAGTTGATCAATCATCTCCATCTTAGCTTCGTGCTCTTTATTACAAGTCTTATCATGTGCCTCCAGAAGATCCTACAGGGATTTCGCTAAATTCCATTGAGCATTGGACGGACTAGAAGGGACAACTTGCATGCGCCCAGTCATGCCTCTGCTACCACAATGACTACCATGCCCCTGAATGTTGCCTCCTCGGCTTTGGCCAACTTGTAGTCGCCTACAACCACCTCGAGAGGAACTTCCGCCGTCACGTCCACCAAACCTTGATACATGCCTGCTCTGATCCCTCCCCCACTTAGGTGGCAATGTCGGAAGGGGCTTTTTAACCCTCGTGCATCTCAGAGTTGGCCTCATTGGCCACCCACTGAGCCAAGCTAAAAACCTCCAAACCTGCCCACGGAACACGCCTGTCTTACAGTGGCGCACCTCGCCCACACTCAAACCCAATAGAAAACCAACCTTGCTATGGTCACCATACAAAAATAAGTTAGAATTGATCAATTTGGCAGCTGAGAAAGCCTAAGACAGAATGAGGTTCCGCAGGGCTGAATCCCAGCACCAATTTTGGAATAATAAAGATGCAATGGAGCACAACCAATACCCTTGACCTGGTGGAGACCCGAGCACTAACCACCCCCACTAAACAAAAACACCCAAATTCTATATGCGCACACTGAGGCGCCACCACCTTAGTTCAAACCATTACTGACCCCCAACCAAGGACAAAGGAACCCCAGAAACACCAAGACCACCCAACTCCCAAAGAAAACCTCTCCACACTCAGCCCGAGTTAGGAAAAAATTGCAGTAACAGGATTCACTATTCAAACCAAGACAATAGGAATCAATATCCAAACCTGAATGCACCTCCGAAAAATAAGAGTTGACCTAGGCGTAGACAAACCTAGAACACCAAGGCAATGGGATGCAGAATAGACACCACGAAAATGATTTCCCTGTCTAAAGAGACTACAAATCACCGTACCTATATTGATAAGGGCAGGGGAAAATCCTACCCGTACAACGAACAACCCAAAGCCAACGAAAAAGGACACAAAGCATGATCCAAACCATCTTACCTCCCCTAGACGACGAATTGTTTTTCTAAAGACGCCACGCCCCTTGGAATTTCCAATGCCTCATTCTATGCCACCACTTTGCCTCCTCCAGGAGCCAGGCACCCGCCCACAAGAAAACAACACTCGCCACTAAACAATATATCGTCGCTCCTACGTTCTCACAATAACTCGGGCCTCTCGCCACCTTCTGCGTTAAGTTTCTATCTCCCACTATTGTCCCGACGCTTCCATATCACATGCACGTGCGAACACAATTAACATAACCGGATACATAATGCGGGAGGGCAAATCCTCTGCCTTCCCATCCTTCTATCGTATGCCCCCTCATAGCCCACAAGTCAGCGCTTGTACCTGCATTTCCTCGGGATTTGCACCCCCATCGAGGAAAGGTTACAAACATATATTATGCATACTTTAAGACAATTTAAATATTTTAATACACTATTTTTTTTGTTTTTAATATTTATTTTTTAACTCTCACATACACACTTTATACCTTATCAAATTGATGTTTACAGTTTTTCCTTCACTTTGAGTGCATGATTTTTTTTTTTTTTTTTTTTAAAATAAAATGAACTTGTGAATTTTTTAAATGTAATTATATGTTTTTTATTTATTTCATTTTTTAATATAATAAATAATTCGTTAAAATAATTTGTACAATTTAGTTAACAAAAAATTGTAAAAAAAAATTAATACCTCATAACAAATTTAAGTCATGAAACACTAAATCACTATATACTAATTATGTTTTATCTACTCATTAAATATAAATAAGGAAAGATGGGGGAGGCAGGAGCGGGAGAGGCAATATATTGTCTCGACAAAAAATAGAGATAAAACTTGCTTGGGGATTAGGGATCTCTTGCAATAATCAGGCAGGAGATTTAGTACTATGGCAAAACCTAAAGCTACCCATAGCAAGAGGCATTCAACACATAATTTCCTAGTCGATTCGATGCTAATCATTTAAAAATTTCACAAAGCCAAAGATCTCAGTGAGCAAGATTTGCTTCCCTTGGACATTCGAATCATGAAACAAATTCAAAAAATTGATTCCATATCCCTCTTCCATATCAGAAGAGAGAACAACAAAATTGCGGACGAGCAAGCCAACAAAGGGGCATGTCTAGAACAAAGGGCATTACTTCTGGATCGAGGAGACCCAACATTTCACTACATACCATGAAGTTGGAAGCATATATTAAATCAAAGGCAAGGGATATTTTAATTCGCATGATAATAAGATGGAATGAACAAAATCTGAGGCTTGTCTTGGCACTAATAGATAATATAGTTAAGGTAGCAAAGTTGGCTCTGAAGCGACAACTCTCGATTCCGGAAACAAAGATAGACCATCTCTTTAGGTGGTTAAGGATGGATGATTTCATCATTCTCAAGGACAATTGTGGTCACCTCTTGTGCGGTTTCACCATGGGATTATCATTCCATAGGCTAGCTCTTCATTTACATAACGATGGAGTAAATGTAAGAATTTTGATTGTTGGAGAAATGAAGGTTGCAGGACAAAGGTAAAATTAGTAAGAAAATGTGGTTCATAGGCATTCAATGCAAGGTAATGAGAGTTGGGAATGAAAAAGGGAACATGCTTGGTTATAAATAGCAAGAGATAAGGATGGAATTGTGTTGAATATCAATGAAATATCATTCGTTGTTAAGTATGGCCTCTCGAATTGAAGCAGGTGGTGAAAGTTTAGAGTTAGTCCAGGCGACAACGATGTTGGAGGACAGACTATCCAAACTGGAAAGAGTCAAGGAGCAGCTTGTGGTGGAGGCGCAATCACACTTTTCATTAGTAATGCAGGACGTGGAAGTGTTAAGGGAAGATGTGGAGTGGCTTTGGTTGACAATGGTCAACCTGGCCACCAAGGTTGACAATCTCAGCGTGAAAGTGAACGGAATTGAGGTAACGATTGAAGTGACAGTTTTAGGAGTTCTTAAAGAGGTCTTTGGACTCCAGGACCCTTCTTATTTTGAAGCAGAACTTCTAGGTGAGCTTGGGGAGCAGTTGAACTCAGAAATATCAATGCAACCAACGAAGGAGAATGGCAACGTGTTAGCAGGAAGCGAGCCTCCATTAATGTAGCTATCTTTTAGAATTTTTCTTTCTTAATAAATGTTATGCAAAACAATACTATATATTGGCATATTTTGGAGAATGTATAAGATAAATCTAGTTAGAAGCATAGTTGCGCATAGGAAGGGTAGCAGTCAAATATATTTTGATCAATTTTGGAACACATCAGATGATGAACAGTCCATGTATGTAAGGGTATTGGCCCATTTACCAGATTGATTAATACAAGCTACTTGTTTCTTATATATATATATATGAATATGAAAAAATGAATACTTCCCAAACAATCAACAGGGAGTTAGAGTAAATAGCGTTGAAAGAGGAAATAAGACATGTTTAAGAGGGAACATATTACATGATTATTTGAACCATGTAACATTTTATAATAAACGATAGATAATGTTGAAATAGGAAATGAGACATGTTTAAGAGGGAACATACTACATGATTATTTGAGCCATGTATCAGTTTTTAATGTTTATTACAATGTTATTTTATTGGACTATTGAGTAGAGTTTAAAAACCTTTGTTATAGTTTTTATTCAACATAATCAATTTTTAATGTTTATTATAATGTTATTCTATTGGACTATTCAGCAGAGGAGTTTAAAAATCTCTTTTATAGTTTTTATCCAACATAATATCTTGCATTTACATTTTTTTGCTCGTGATTAAAATAATGATAATTATAAAAGAGTTATTAAAAAATTTCTTAACAATTTAATTATAATATATATTTTTATTAACCAATATAAATATACATTTATAAATTAATAATTGTGTTGCCTCTACAATTAAGTATGGGAGTGATGTTACAGTGGTGTATAAATGTTTGTAAACATCTAACATTTATATGATAACTCGATAAAAAATAATAAAAGGTTAAAAGTAATGTAAAGCCCACTATAAGGGAGATGGTGTAGTGTCCATAAATGATTGTAAACATTTAAATGTTGGCTCAATTAATAATAAAAAGTTAAAAGTAATAAAAATAATAAAATTCAATTTGTTATATTGTAATTTTCTTTTGCAGGGGAGCTTAGTCCCTCTGACTTGAATTAGAAATTATGCTCTAAGAAAAATTGCATCAATAATTATGTTGTAAGGTGTTCCTCTTGGAAGAACTCCCCTAGGCTACCACTCTACATTGTTCGGCATCATTCGATTGAATGTTAGATGATTGAAATATCTTAGCCATAATATATCTCCACCAACTACTACTTAATTGTCAACCGACTCCATCCAATGCGTTGGATCCTCACTGACTCCTACTTAACTGTTAATTGACTCTTTGGATTTCTATTAAGAAAAATGTTATCAAATTTTATTTGATATTTATCAATTTCAGGTACAGTAACCTCGTTGTCAAATTTCTCATGATAGAATCAGAAAACAGTAATAACTTCGGAATTTTAATTCAATCTGAAGGGCATCATTCTTAATTTTGAACTGACAAGGTTGATTTCCCTGGAAAAAAAAGGGATAGAAAAGAAACTATTTATCAATAAATAACTATTAATTTTATTTTCTCTTTATCAATTCCAGGTACAGTAAGCCCGTTGTCAGAGTTTTCATGCTAGAATCAGAAAACAATAAGAATAACATAATTTTAATTCACCCCACAAAACATCTCAAAATTACATTTTATAAATATTGTTTCTGGAATAATATAGGGCTATTTAACTGGTACAAAATAAGTCCATATTAGTCATTCCGTAATGAATTGAGCTCTTTTAAGCATTTTACAAACTGAAATTGCAAGCAACACGCCCATGTTGTAATCTTTTTCTCTAGGAAAAGTGTCATTGTAAGATTTTTCTCCAGGGAAACAATTTATTCTTACACTAAGGTCGGTCCCAAATCATATGCTTTTACTAAAGCATAGGTCATGTAAAGAGTTTTGATTGATTCCATAACATAAATTACAACTAATTTTTGGACATCCCTGCATAGATTCAAGGCGAGAAGCCTCTACTGTTATACAATATTTTGTCACACTCCCAGTCTCATATCCTAAGTGTCGCACTTTGTGTTGTCAATGTCGCAAGTGTCACACTCTGTGTTGTCAATGTCACAAGTGTCGCAAAGTGAAGAAAGTTGTCAAAAATAATGTATTCACCATGAAACATGTTCAGAAGCATCCCTAAATGAAGAAGAAGACTTTCCTTGCAGAAATTCTGAAGAACTTGTCCAAAACCTTGTTTTGCAAGTCCAGCGCTACTTTTAGCAGACAAACCCGTGCTGGTAACCTTCTGTCTAACTAGTGACTAGTGTTGGCAATGCACCTTTTGACAGGAAAATTCGTGCTAGCCTTCTTCAGGTATTTTTTCCTAAAATGGAGGAGAAGCTTCTCCTCCTAGAAGTCTCAAGAATGACGAGCTGGTTGCAGTTGAATGAGGATTAGAGTGAGACCTCCCAGTCCTGGTTCTTGATCCTACTCTCATGGATATTCCCCTTGAAATGTGGAACCTATCCCTCCTTTTATGGATCCTCAACTCCCTCTCCTTCCCTATAAATCAAACCCCTACCATCTACTTTTGGTTAGCAGTTAGTTGGATATTCCTTGGTTGCCTTCCTATGTTGAAACTATGCCTAAATGTTGCCCATTTTTCTAAGGAGAAAGGAGTGCTTGAAGTTCTTGGATAGGACTTGGAAACTCATCCAAAGGAGGATTCCAACATCTTACCATCTATTAATAATACATTATGTGTTTTATTTCCATAAATGAGTTGACACATTACTCATTTAGTGTGATACTCCTTGATTTGTCGCATAGTTTATGTTAGAATGAATTATGTCGGGTATGTCTTTGTCATCTCTGATTGATCTTCCTTGAAGGTATTCATCCACAGTAGCATAGATAATATTGAATATGGAAGCGAGAAGATCAAGAACGATATCAACGGGTGTTAGGATCAAAGTGAGGCAGGTCATCTATCGTCCTTTGTATTTTCTTATATAAACTAGAAAAGTTTGCACATATTTGTCGAGTTTGTTGCTAGATCCTCCCATAGGACTAGAGGGATCATTTCTATCCACAGCAAGGATTGCTTACACAACAAAATGGCGATTCAACTGGGGAGATTATAACCCTTCAAACCTCCTTTTTATGTTTCGTCTTTTTTACTAGTTTGACCAACCTCCTTGTGATCTGTGATTTAGGGTCATTTTGGGTCTACATTCTGAGTAGTACATTCTTTAGAGTGTCAAGTCTAGATCTCTCTTTGGATTTCTCCTCATTGTCCTAAGTATTTCTCTCTCAGCGTGCTTTGTGTCAGAAACAGTCATGCTGTTAGCGCTGATTTTGCCCATTACAGTTGCGTTGAAGACCTTGTCAGCCTGTCAACATGGGCTTTGACCATAAAAGTAGCGTTAATCCACTTAACAGCAGAGATTTTGACCATAAAAGTGGCATTGATCCAAAAAGTGAAATTTTTTCTTAGGGGTTTTATTAGAAAGGTATAGTGTGTCTTGATCTCTGAAGTGTTCTCCTATTCTGTGTGCATATAATTTTCCATTATTTTTGTTGATTTCTTATTGGTTTGCAAAAGCCCATCCCATTGTTTGAAGTAGTGAAGGTGAATTTTGGTTAAGTATTTAGTTATTAGGTCAATTGAATTTATTGTTTGTTACTTGTATGTGTGGAAGAAATATTGATTTGTTGTCGATTAAAGCATTATTAGTTCTTTTGAGAACCATAAAAGAAAACACATTTCCATTTGCTTAGCTTTAATGTCAAATTTTACTTTTTGAATTGCATTGGATTACATTGCATTGAAAAGACATTTTTGGGATTACATTGAGCATAAATTACATTGATTAGTGTTGAAAGTTGAAAAGTGCATTTTCATCCATTGAGAAGAAAAATAAAACTAAAAATAAAAAACATTTTACTTTTGGTAGGTGCACTGGAATAGTGAAAGAGAAAATTATAGTTAGGTTGCTTTGTTCGTTTCATACTTAATTGTTGCATCAATGTTTATTTTTTTCCCTACAGTAGATAGCTTTCATCAAGATGAAAATAATCATTTTCTCTCATATTAGTTGCATCACAGGTGTGTTCAGGTGACATCGATCTTTGAGCCTTAAAACTGAAACTTAATCTAAGATCAACATTAAAATTTACCTCAATTAACCTAAGGAGCATTTGGAACATTAACAAAAACATTTAGAGGTCTAGGCTAGAGACGTGTTCCGACGTCATTAAACATAGGAGTTGTTGTTATTTTCCAGAGTTGTATCCCAGGGGTGAAATCTTGTTCCACGTATGGAAGTGTATAGGACCATTCTCCAATACTTTCGAGTATATAGGAGGCACTCCATGCATGGTAAGTATATGGGAACACTCTCATCGAACGATTATGCATTAGACAACACTATTACAAACTACACTCCCACATACCATCACGTATATTTTGGGAGTCCCCAATAGGTTTCTATCCATCCATAGGTAATCGAATATGTCACCTTGTATACCGTGATACACTGAACACAACATTCAGGGAGATTCACAGTTGCTTGGTAAACCTTTATGCCTAGTTACCCATTTATTTATTTATTTTTTTTAAGTTCTAAAATCAATTAATTGATCATAGAAAAACATCCTTCCTGTGGAAATACTCCTTAGTAGATCTTAGGTTGAGACTATTGGAAACAATTCCTGAATTCACCGACCAAGGAAACCCCTCTGACGGGAATCCTGGTCCTTTTCCTTCTTTTGGAAATGTTGGCGCTCCCTATATGGAAACGTTGTCCCTTCCTGGGTTTACCATTGGTTTTCGAGTTTGGTTATTTTTGAACCCTATGGTTCTAAATGTCCAAACTACTCGTCAACCAGGCTCTTCTCCACCTAAACAGTATCGACCTCTGGTTGAGCCTAAAGTTGAGTCTTTGCCTGTTCGGTCTTCTTCCTCTTCTTCCTCTTCGTCTGGTGAAATTCTACAAGCTAGTAACTAGGTCGATAAGAAGAAGAAGAAAAGGAAGATTAAGAAGAAGAAAAATAAGTAAAGGGTCAACCAAGCGATCATTGCTACAAATGCAACTGATGTTGGAAAATCTTCCAATAAACCGCGTAAAGTGAAATTCCCTTGAAAATTTTGTAAGGGTGACCACCTTCTTCGAGAATGCCCTTGTATTCCCAATATATTAAAAGTGTGGTCCACAGATTCACATCGACCTTTGTCATCAGTCTCTGGAGATCATGTTGGTGATAAACCTTCAAATAGTCACAGTAAAGCCCATGGGAAAAAGGGAAAATTCAAATTTCCCTGTAGGTTATGTGAAGGGAATCATATTATTTGCCTTTGTCATTTATGGATGAAGCCTATAACGTATTGGATAACCTTACCGCTTCTCAACCTCGTCTTCCAACTAGTTATCAGAAGATTTCCCTTGATCCTCCACTATTTGATCAAGTCATTGATCAAAACTCATCTCTGGTCAATACCACTCTCTCCGAAAGTGAATCCCATAAGTTTGTTTTCGACAAACCACTGGCTGAAAAAATGGTTGACCCAATTCTCCTTTCAGTTAATTGTATCTATCCTGTAAAAAGTGAAGTTAGTACCACTCAAGTTCTTCTTGTTTATTCGAATTTCAAATAATTAGGGGGCAGTCCTCCTTTTCCCATGGTACAGGGGGCGATCCTCCTATTCCCATGGTATAGTGGGGGATCCTCCTGTATTTTGTCACACTCCCAGTCTCATATCCTAAGTGTTTCACTTTGTGTCGTCAATGTCGCAAGTGTCGCAAAGTGACAAAAGTTGTCAAAAACAATGTATTCACCATGAAACATGTTCAGAAGCATCCCTAAACGAAGAAGAAGACTTTCCTTGAAGAAATTTTGAAGAACTTGTCCAAGAACTTGTTTTACAAGTCCAACGCTACTTTTCGCAGACAAACCCGTGTTGATAACCTTTTGTCTAACTAGTGACTAGCGTTGGCAACACACCTTTTGATAGGAAAATCCACGTTGATCCTCTTCATGTAGTTTTTCCTAAAATGGAGGAGAAGATTCTCCTACTAGAAGTCTCGAGAATGGCAAGCTAGTTGTAGTTGAATGAGGACTGGAGCGAGACCTCCCATTCCTGGTTCTTGATCTTATTTTCATGGATCTTCCCCTTGAAATGTGGAACCTCTCCATCCTTTTATGGATCCTCAAATCCCTCTCCTTCCCTATAAATAAAACCCCTACCATCTACTTTTGGTTAGTTGTTGGTTGGCTATTTCTTGGTTGCCTTCCTATGCTGAAACTATGCCTAAATGTTGCCCATTTTTGCTAAGAATAAAGGATTGGTTGAAGGTCTTGGCTAAAATTTGGAAACTCATCCAAAGGAGGCTTCCAAAATCAAGGCTTAAGTGGTTGTAATGCTCCCTTTACCATCTATTAATAATACATTATGTGTTTTCTTTCCATAAATGTGTCAATCATTACTCATTTAGTGTGATACTCCTTTAGTTGTCACATAGTTTATGTTAGAATGAATTACACTATGTATGCCTTTGTCATCTTTGTTTGATCTTCCTTGCCGGTATTCATCCACAACGGCATAGAGAGGATTGAACTTGGAAACGAGAAGATCGAAAACGACATCAACGGGTGTTAGTATCAGAGTGAGGTAGGTCACCTATCCTCCTTTGTATTTTCCAATATAAACTAGGAAAGTTTGCACATATTTGTCTAGTTTGTTGTTAGATCCTCCCATAGGACTAGAGGGATCATTTATGTCCATGGAAATGATTGCCTGCACAGCACTGCATACCTACAGGACAAGGATGGGGTTTAGTGAGATAGAGCTTATCCATTTTATGGTCAAAAGTTTGGTTCAACATGATTTGTAGTTTCAAATCACTTTCAGATATATTTATTTTACCCTTCTCAAAAAGATGCATTTTTATAGCTAGTGGTGGCCTTCATTTTCATTAAAAAGTTAAGTGTAGGTTATATTGTGTAGTCATTTTCAGTGATTGCCTGACAAATATGTGGCTATATGTGAGGGTCCTTTTCATGGTCTATTTTGAAAATATTAAAGGTTTTCGATGTAAGTTTTGATTGTTTGAAATGTGAAAGGTATATCTATTAAAATATGAATATTTTAAATATAAAAAAATTAATTTAAGGATTTAATTAAAATAATTTTATGTTCATAAATATTTAATTTGAATTTTCATTATTACCATAATTTGAATTTTGAATTTTATAATAGTTATTACTTATAAATGACTGTGTGAAAATATTTCTTCGTTTATTGGTTTATAAAGATCTTCAATAATCAATATGAAGAAGTATTTATCTTTATAAATTTTACTAAAAATATCATTCATAAAAGAAATTCTAAGTAATTTGTCTTTACAAATTTTACTAAAAATAACATACATAATGATGTTTGAAGTTGTCTTTAAAGTTTTATTAAAAATAACATCCATAAATAAAGTATATTTTTTTCTATAAGAATTTATTAATGATGATGGTGGTGGTGGTTAATGTCCACTGAGACAAATTGGCATATCGAACCTATAATTTTCTTAGTTCTTAATTGTCTGGCTTCTCGTCTTTCTTGGCGAGATTGGTGTTGTAGCTGTCTTTTTTTTTCTCTATGGTCTTCCAACTTCCTTTATCTTGCATCTCCTTCATCTCTTCTGGTTATTGGGACATTGGTGTCTTAGCTTTGCGATATGTTGTGTTCATCCTTTTGAAGATAGTCGGAGAAGAAGTTTGGTCTGGGAGATCTACTTTGCTGTTAAATGAAGATTTATTTTGTGTGGCATTCGAGTCCTCGTAATTGTTGATGCTTGAGGGGTTGTGGAGTTCACTTTTTTGCTGTTGTGCAGGGCTTTCCCCCTGCTTGTCTTGAGAGTTGTTTCTTTCTTGCCTGATTTCTTATGATTCAGAGTTTTCTGGAGAGTATTATTCCTTGATGATAGTGTAATGTTATTTTTGTGCTCCTTCCCACCATGTAGATCTATGGTGATTCTTTCTAGCAGAATTTTTCTAGGAGGCTTTGGGGCAATTTTTGGCTAGATGGCATGTCTCAAAGCAGGATCAACACCTGAAGAGGACACTTTCATAATCAAGTTTCTGGTTCCACACATAGTCTTTACTTGTTAGGTTTATTTAAGCTGGGAATTCAGTGATGAAGTTCATTGCCACACAGATGCATGCATAGGTGGTTTTGGCATATTCCTATGTTTCTGGGCACCTGCAGTAAAATTTCCCAATTGCATTTCCAATGGCTTTTAGCGAGGAGAAATTTAAGAGATGCAAGGGAAGGTTTGGAAATCTCACCCAAACTGGTGCTGAGATTATGATTATTGTTGAGGGATCGAATGATGGGTTCCATGGCTTCATGAATAGGCCTGATTTTTCCCAAAACCAAGGGCCGAAATCTAGAATACATTGTCTGCTTTCAGGGTTTTCAAAATCTGCTATAAAAAAACCCCTAACACAAGGGTAGATATTAATTTCATCAGAAATGACAAGCTTCCATACCTCCGAGATCCAACTATGGAGAGTTGTCAGCCGCAGCCAAAAACCATTGAACCGGTAGATTAGGGCACTTTCAAAAAACTTCAAAGCCTCGTCGAATGAGGCCTAGACCACTTGGACAGTGGGAGCGGGGGCTTCACTAACGATATGGGCAGGAGCTTGCCCTCCAGAGGCAGACGGAACTGAGCCAATAGCTCTCTTCGTGAAGCTGGGAGCCATCTAGATCGGAGCCTCAATTAGTTGATATGTGTGTTGTTGAATCGGAGCGCCACCTCCCACTAAAAATAACTAGAGCTAAATGTAGCGCAAACTGCACTATGAAGAAAATCTTTTGGGCCAGAAAGATGAGGTCATCAAATCTGGAGAGAGGCTTGCGGAAGAGCAGAGAGGATGCGGAAGAGCAGTCAGGTCTGAAGGAAAACCCTTAGATCTAGTAATAGATCTATCAACTGTAACATTATTATGCATATATCTTAATACAAGGCGTCAATATAACCCCTTGAAGTACCTCGATTACCTTGATTAGTCGATATGCGTGTTGTTGCATCAGAGCCCAGCGTCCCACTAAAAATAACTGGAGCTAAATGTAGTGCAGACTCCACTATGAAGAAAATCTTTTGGGTCAGAAAGATGAGGTCGTCAAATCTGGAGAGAGGCTTGCAGAAGAGCAGAGCGGATGCGAAAGAGCAGTCAAATCTGCGGAAGATCAATCAAATATGTGGATGCAGAAGAGCAATCAGATCTGTAGAAGATGCGGAAGAGGAAGAGCAGACCTATTCGATGTGAAAGGTATTCACATGAAATTTCAAAAAAGTAAAGTAATCTCATTTCGCAACATGTAAAAGAAATAAACAAGGCCGCATAGCTAGTATTCTTGCCACTTAGTTTGATTTAGCTACTAATTTACTTTGTATTGCTATGATGTAATTAGTTTTCGTTAAATGTTATTAGTTAAAAAAACAAAACAAAACAAAACAAAACAAAACAAAAAACAAAAAAACAAAACAAAAAACAAAAAAACAAAAAAACAAAACAAAAAACAAAAAACAAAAAACAAAAAAACAAAAGAACTTTTTCTTTTAATGTGTAAGTACCAAGCCAGTTGATTCAAGAACTTTCATGCTTCTTATGGGTGCATTGAGAAATTGTATCTACAATGTGAGTTTTTTTTTTTTTTTTTATCACAACTTTATGAGAGCTTTTTTCTCTCTTTGCAGCTGTTGTATGGTGGTGTTCATGTATTTTTGTCAGTGCTTCCCTTAGAAAAATGCATTTTTTTAATACATGAAAAGAAAAACACTGCTATGCATAAACTAGAGAGGACACACTATTCAAAGAAAGGAAGAGATAAAACAATTTGTGACCAAATATCTCTACTTGGATGAGATCATTATCAATTACCATAAAAGTAAGTATAGGAAAGAGAGAAACCAATGCAACTTTCCAAAAATAAATGGAAATTAAGAAATATTCTAATCGAGTCTAATCTAGAAAAGAAACACCACTTCATTAGACACTTTGGTATTGAGTAAAAAAAATAAAAATAATTCAAGAAGTTGAAATGATCTTGTAACTCCTCTTCGAGTAGTCGTTAATTCTCACCATTATCCCATAATACTAAATTAATCTTCCAAATATTGCTCATGTTGCTTCATGTTATCTAAGGAAATTTGTTCACATTAGCTACTCCACTACATGGCGAGTTTTTTTTGTGAGATGATGTAAATATAAGAACAAATGTGATATTCCTTGTACTTTATTATTAATTATGGAATTGGTCCATTATTGAATTTACCATTAATCATAATTTTCCATTTTGAAAAGAATAACTCTATTAATATATATCCACAAAATCAATTTCTTATTTCTTATTTTTTAAAATAAAAATTAACGTGTAAAAATAATTAATATATAAAGAATAATATTAAAATGAAACTCTAGGATGGCTTTGCAAATGCTTTAATTCAAGTAATAATGTTGCAAAATGCTCAATAGCCTGTGTTCAATTATTGAAAAAAGATATAATTGATTGTCTTCTCCATTCGCAGCGCACGACACTACAAATGGTACGATCTAGCACTGCAAATGCAGTGGAAATATGATTTCTCAATAAGACTTAAGGTCAATCAACCAAAATAAATTAAAAATATAATGTTAACCTTACTTATGAACGTTAAATATTTAGTCAAAACACAACTTAATTGATGGTCAACGGTTTATTGAACACATTATCCCTGCGAGCGGATAATAAGCTCATGTAAACATTGATTTACTTGCTTGGACCTTTTGGTTGAAAATGGTAAAACATAATTTTCTATTTTTATTTATTTATTTAAAGCTTAATATCCAAAATTCTATGACATTTGAAAATAATTTTACTTATTTATAATTTTGGTGTAATTCTAATGAGGTGATTTTTTTGTTTTTTTGGATTAAATTGGAATGATATGAACTTTATTACATTGTAATGTTTCATTTTTAATCTAGAATGAACTTAGTGTTTTTGAAAACTCTTTCCACAATGAAATCAACAACTTGATTTTTATTTTTTTTCCACTTTCTCATTAAATTATCAGTGAAATTTACAGGCAAATATGTTATGGGTTAACCATACAAAACTCTTCTCTTTATATCATGATGGTACATTAAACATTATGGGTCCATTTTTCTAAGCATGGGTGAATGATGTTCTAAGGGGCAGGATTGGTTTGCATCTAAGAAGGTTTATAATTTAAGTTCTTGTATATAAACCATAAAGTTACATTTTTATATGTAATGGACTGGATAATACTCCGTGAAGAAAACACAAGGTAATAGGAAGAGAATAAAGGACCTGAAAGAGATGTCCCAAAATTAATGTCATTGCATGTAATGGTTTTTTTAACAAAATATTTCTTCTCCAATTCTCTCTCTTTTCATTTTTTTATTATGACGTATTCCATTTTTACATATTTACCAATATTTTTATAAGTAGCTTACGGTACATCTCTATGTTTTCTCTTCCTCTCAAAATTCAAACCTTCCCCATTTTAAACCCCAGTATTGAATATGATGATGCAATCTATTTCGAATGCACGTTTAGATTAATGCAATTCCTCAAAATACTTACACTTGCCGAAATCCTATTTTGAAATGATAAATGGGCTATGTACGCCTTTTTTATAAGTAGTTTTATGGTATATCTTTATGTTTTCTCTTCCTCTCAAAATTCAAACCTTCCCCATTTTAAACCCCAGTATTAAATATGATGATGCAATCTATTTTGAATGCACGTTTAGATTAATGCAATTCCTCAAAATACTTACACTTGCCGAAATCCTATTTTGAAATGATAAATGGACTATGTACACCTGAGAGTTGCTCTAGGCATGAATTCTTTTTTGAGAGACCAGTGGATAACAGGGTGGAGGTCACCCAGGTGTTTTGAATTAAACACATACTATAATGTTCTATTTCATCGATGGGTCTTAGCAGTAAGAAAATCCATAAATCATGGAAGTTATTCTCCATTGAACCATAAACACGTTTCATTTGTTTACTACTCTATGACTGCAAGTTTAATATGTCTGAAGATCTAAAGGGTTCTAAAAAGATGAGTTTGTTGCTGAGAAGAGCTAAGATCAACTCTAGATTGCACAAAAATCGAGGGAATCAGAATCAAAATGGTATAGTTGTTGAAAGAGAAGTAGATCATCGTCATATTGCTAATAATAATAACTAAAGTGGGTGGATAATGTTGCAAGTGTTAGTAGAGAGAGAAAGAATGGGTTGCGTGCTCAGAAACTCGTGGTGAAGCGAAGACAGAGGATGAAGTTGAATGATCATATGTTTATTTTTCGTTCTATGGTGCCCAACATATTTTAGGTTTTCTAAGATCTCTATTCATTTCCCTTGTTCCCTTTGCTTCTTTCCTTGTTATGGTTTTTTGTGTTGACCTTGTTTGAAGGCTAATGTTAGAGAAGCATGATACTTACATACAAATAAATATGTCTGAAGTGAGAATCACAACATATTCAATCTTTATGGCTAAAGTTGTTATTGTTCAGTTGCAATGTCTTCTTAATTGTTATTAGTATAACACTGATATACTTAAAATTAGTTCAAGGCCTCGTTTATTTTGAAAATGAAGTCCATTGAAAATCCTTCACATTTTGCTAAATTTGGCGTTGACAAGAGAATATTATATTGTATTCCCAACACACTTCTACTTCAATTTCTCACTTCAATCAAATAATATATCTCCTCTTCTGTTTGTAGTGTGTTTCCAATGTTGGTCTCTCTAAATAATTTA
>APFE031526400.1:77296-170238 GCA_000404065.3 Pinus taeda | reverse complement strand
ACAATAAGGGGTTACACTAGTAGTATAGGGGCCTAACATGCCCCTCTCCTTCAAAAAGTGTTGTCCTCAATGCTTGACTAGTTCTTGATGCTTCGGTATAAAATTCTTGTCCTCCCATGTGGAATTTTTAGCGGGTAAGTTCTTCCACTTGATGAGATACTCTGAAATCGATCGATTTCGTAGCTGTCGGGTTCTTGTTTCTGTGACTGCTCCAGGTTCCAATATGATTTTTCCTTCCTCTTCAAGTTCTGGCAATATTGTTTGAATTGGGATCTTCTGCAACTTTTTAATGAGTGGCCATACTTCTTCGTCCTTCTTCCATTCATCCCTTGCTTCACTTATCCAATTTGGTTGGATAATAGAAATAACACAAAACAATGCTTCCACATACTCATCCTTTCTTGAGAGTGCATCTGCAACAAAATTTTGCTTCCCTTTTCTATAAACGATGTCAAAGTCATAACCCAACAAATTTGTGCCCCATTTTTTTTGTTCTTCTAAAGATAATAGTTGTTCTAAAAAGTATTTAAGACTATCATGATCCATTTTTACCTTGAAGTGTCTTCCCATTCTGTAAGGTCATCATTTCTTAATTGCAAGTAGTATTGCCAACATTTCCTTCTCATAAATAGCTTGCTTGAGATGTAGCAGTAAAAATACCTAATCACCTACATCAAAACATTTTTCACTACGATGTTGATCTAACTATTGTTTCATTTGATTTTGCACCAAAGTGGCATTATCCCTTAAAAGTTGGAGAACTTGTTGTTGATGCTCGATGTGATCTTTCACTACTTGAACCTTTTTCTTCTTGATATGTCCTTCTATCTTGAGAGTTTGAGGAGTGGTAATTTCTTCCAATGCTTTACAAGATATGGTTGGATTCATTTCTTGATGCTCGATGTGATCTTTGACTTCTTGAACATTTTTTTTCTTGATATGTCCTTCTATCTGGATAGTTTGAGGAGTGGTAATTTTGGCCAATGCATTACAATATATGGTTGGGTCATTTCTTCTTTCTTGATGTGATCTTTCACTTCTTGAACCTTTTTCTTCTTGATATTTCCTTCTATCTTGAGAGTTTGAGGAGTGGTAATTCTTTCCAATGCTTTATAATATATGGCCGGATTCATTTCTTCTTTCTCTGGAGTTGGGTCCTGGTGTATATCCTCTTCTTTTGATGTTTCTTAATCCTTTACTTCCTCCTCTTCATACTCTACGTAAAATAATTTCTTCTCAGCACACTTATGACCTTTAGTGCATTTGCTATCACAATTGTAACAAAGCCCTTTTTCTCTTTTTTCTTCCAATTGTTGTGGTGTAACCCTTGTAGGTTGCGGAAGGTTAGGAGAAACAACACTTCCATCTTTATAGTTGTGAGGGGTAGTCTTCCTTGTTGCCATAATTTTACTTTCCACTATGTAACAAAGCCCTTTTACTCTTTCCAATTGTTGTGGTGTTGCTCTAAAGAAGGTGTTTCTCTTTTTATCCTCAGAATGTGCTATCATTTCCTTCGTGAAAATTGACCACGTAACAAGTTGTTTACGAGAACAAAGACCTTTATACATAAATTTTGATCTGGTTCTAAATATGAAGATGCAATACATACCTTTTGTAACAGTGGTACCCATGTAGATCAAAATATTGCTCCATCTGAAGTATCCAATTTATCGGATTCTTGCCATCAAACTTCCTCATATCGCCTTTTCTTGATTTTTGGAGCTCGATCTTGGAACGACTATAACTCTATAATTTTGATTCTTCCAGTTCTGAAATTGTGACCTGAAGTAGCCCTCTATGTCCTCTATCCAATGCCACCAGTCTGATCAAATTTAAATTCTCCAAGAAAGAGTTATGCACAATCCCCCAAGATGACCTGACTATATACCTTTTTAGAAGAGCGAACTTTTATGAAGTGCCACGTGTCACTGTTTTGACCTTTGGGTCAAAAAAATATCCATAGGAAAATACAGTTCGTTCTCTTTTTGTACCTTCTTATGAAATTGCAATATGATGCTCAAAACAAAACTTATGATGATTTTCCTAAGGTCACTTGTTTGGAATGTAATTCAGGAGTCTGCAAAAAGACCAACTTCTTCAGATCATGTCTCTGCAAATATTGCGCGAAAAGCTCTGAAATTCAGACCCGAGGTTTGGGTTTTTTCCCGCTTCTGAATCGTCTCAAAAAAAAAAAAAAAATTATAGCGAAAATGCCATGATGACCTATTTGGAGCAGCGAAACCCTAGAATCCAAAGCTCTGATACCAGATGTTATGAAACCAGCTAACAAAAAGATAGAAAGACAGATCAACGCCTTAGAATTCGGTCTCTTCAAAGGGGAAACCTCCTTTACATTACATAAATGAACAATTCTTGGATGATACAAATGAAAAGACCTCCTTTCTATATATAGGAGTCTAAGGGGTCATAATATAATGAGAGCCGACATAACAATAATAATGTAAGGGCACAATAATAACAATAGTGGGCTTCTATGAGGCACAATAGTAACAATATGGGGACTACATGGGTACAACAATATAATAAGGGGGTTGTACTAATAACAATAAGGGGTTACACTAGTAGTATAGGGGCCTAACACTATCTAATTATTGATTTCCACTATTAATACTCCAAACATTTATTTGCATGATATTCTAATTTATACACATGCATATAGATGCAAACATGTTTGTTAATATATTATCTTTATACCACAATGGTCTCTAAATATTTTCCAAATAGGTGTATCTGAAAAGTAATGAAAAACATCCGAAAAAAATTGAGTAAAATTGCAGTGCCCTTATTTTTTGTTTCATTCAATAAATATTTGTGCCTTGATATTGTTTCACATTTAGATTTTATAAAAAATTGGAGGATAATGTATCCATAAATTGTACACCAAGATCAATTGTATACCAACGTTGTAAGGGCTTACTCTTTCTACTAACAAACTCAAATTTCAACATCATCTATTTTTTCCATTGTCTCTAGGGTCGAAAGTCTGCAACCAAACCTCTTCTTATTTTTACCATCATTCAAGAATCCAAAGTTGGGGTTTATGGTTTGAACATATTAAGAAATAAGCATATGTATAGATTAGGAAGACATGGTGAGATACATATTGCATTATTTTGACATTAAATAAATTAGGCTGAGCCAATTGCTCAAGATTTTCCAAAGAATAAAATGTCATAAATAGTCATAAATCCTCCTTAATTTACTCAAGACTTTGTTGAGTAAACAAAACGTTATTTAAGTTTTTTACCAAATTGTGTATTATCTAAAATATGTCATCTCTTCAAATTTTCACTAATTGGGGACATTCTACAAAGAAACAAATAAAAAATAGTGGACATATGAAAACCTACCTCCTTCTCAAAGAACCTAGACAAGTCAAAGACCATTCCACGTGAAATTATTTGTTGGACTAGCAATGAATTTTGAAAGCCTGTAATATACCTTACGATATTGGTAAATAAGATTAGAATCTTCAAAGGGAGAGAAACCAAATGTCTGCAGTTGCTCCATAATAATTTTGGCTAATAATTACCTGCAAACCATAGCAATATAATGTAATTCTCATATATAATGAAAGACCTATAATGTAATTATCATATAGTTTCTATCGAACTCAAAGGAAGAATTTGATTTGTATACCTCTGGTGTGATATAATTTGGTGATCCACAAGTTGTAGAGCATATTATAGAATATTGGCCTAGTTGGAATCTCCTTGATACATTCACTTGTTATCTCTTAAATTCTTGATCGTAATGTGAAGGATTTCCTAGAATCTATATTTGTGTATTTTTTTCTTGTTTTCTTTGTCAAACATGGAAATTCAATATCTAAGAGGGACACATAACTAAGATACATGTTTCTTCTTTCTCGGGCGTATCCAATCTTTATGGATAAACTTATATTGTTCAAATGCAATGTCTTCTTAATTGTTATTGGTTATAGCACTTATATACTTAAAATTAGTTCAAGGCCTCATTTATTTTGAACATGACGTCCATTAAAAATCCTTATCATTTTGCTAAATTTGGCGCTAATGTGAGAATATTATATTATATACCCATTACACTTTGACTTCAATTTCTCACTTCAATCAAATAATATATCTCCTCCTCTATTTGTAGTCTGTTTCCAATGTTAGTTTCTCTGAATAATTTATTTTTATAATTAATTTAATTTATAACTAGAACATACAAACATTACAAACTCAAGTTATCTATCTCATCCTTGATTTCTATTATTAATACTCTAAACATTTATTTGCATGATCTTATAATTTATGCACATGCATATATGTAAACATGTTGGCTAATATATGCTCTTTATACTACAATGGTTTTAAATATTTTCCAAATAGGTGTACCTAAAATGTAATGAAAAATATCCACACAAAAAATTGAGTAAAATTGCAGTGCCCTTTTTTTTTTTGTTTCGTTCAATAAATATATGTGCCTTGATATTGTTTCACATTCAAATTTTAGAAAAATGTGGAGGATAGTGTATCCATAAATTGTATACCAAACCTTGCAAGGATTTATTCTTTCTACTAATAAGCACAGACTCTTAGCATCATCATTTATTTTTTCTATTGTCCCCTGGGCTGAAAGTCTGCAACCAAAACTCTTCTTATTTTTACCATCATTCTGCTATCCAAAATTGGGGTTAATGGTTTGAATACATTAAGAAATAAGTAGATTTATAGACTAGGAAGACATGCTCATATATATATATATATATATATATATATAATATATATATATATATATATATATATATATATATTATATATATATATTATATATATATATATATATATAGCTGAAAGTCTGCATCCAAACTCTTCTTATTTTTTACCATCATTTTTGCAATCCAAAGTTGGGGTTAATGGTTTGAATACATTAAGAAATAAGTAGATTTATAGACTAGGAAGACATGCCCATATATAATATATATATATATATATATATATATATATATATATATATATATAATAGATAGATAGATAGATATAGATAGATAGATAGATAGATATATATATATATATACACACACACACACACATAGATTACAATATTTTGACATTAAATAAATTAGGCTAAGCCAATTGCTTAAGATTAAAATTGAATAAAATGTCATAAATAATGGCAAATCCTCCTAAATTTACTCAAGACTTACTTGAGTAAACAAAGTGTTATTTAATTTTTTTAACAAACTGTGTATAATCTAAAATATCTCATATCTTCAATTTTTCACTAATTGGAGACATTCATGAAAGAAACAAATAAAAAATAGTGGACATATGAAAACATACCTCCTTCTCAAAGAACCCAAACAAGTCAACTATCATTCCACATAAAACTATTTGTTAGACTAGCCATGAATTTTGAAAGCCTATAATATACCTTAAAATATTGGTCGATAATATTAGAATCTTCAAAGGGAGAGAAACAAAATGTCTACAACTACTCTATAATAATTCTGGTTAAGAATTACCTACAAACCATAACAATATAATGTAATTCTCATATATAATGAAACACCTATAATGTAATTCTCATATAGTTTCTAACAAATTCAAAGGGAGAATTTGAATTGTATACCACTGGTGTGATATAATTTGGGGATATACAAGTTGTAGAACATATTATGGAATATTGGCCTGGTTGGAATCTTCTTAAAACATTTGCTTTTTATCTCTTAAATTCTTGATCGCAATGTGAATGATTTCCCAAAATCTATATTATGTAATTTTCGTGTTTTCTTTG
This sequence comes from Pinus taeda, assembly GCA_000404065.3. Taxonomy (NCBI): domain Eukaryota; kingdom Viridiplantae; phylum Streptophyta; class Pinopsida; order Pinales; family Pinaceae; genus Pinus; species Pinus taeda. The sequence continues at coordinate 164,454 of APFE031526400.1, read as the reverse complement.
TCGAGCATGGAAACTTAATACCAAAGAGGGACACATAACTAAAATACTTGTTCTTTCTCTAACATATCCAATCTTTATGGCTAAAGTTGTTATTATTCAGTTGTAATGTCTTCTTAATTGTTATTAGTTATAACACCTATATACTTAAAATTAGTTCAAGGCTTCCTTTATTTTAAGCATGAACTCCATTAATAATTCTTCCCATTTTTCTAAATTTGGCATTGATGTGAGAATACTATATTATATTCCCAATACACTTCAACTTCAATTTCTCATTTCAATTGAATAATATATCTCCTCCTCCGTTTGTAGTGTGTTTCCAATGCCGATCTCTCTGAATAATTTATTTTTATAATTAATTTAATTTATAACTAGAATATACAAACATTGCAAACTCAAGTTATTTATATAATTCTTGATTTCTACTATTAATACTCCAAATATTTATTTGCATGATCTTCTAATTTATACACATGCATATAGATGTAAACATTTTTTTCCCTTGGAAAAATCTGGGAAGATCAACCCCAAAGGGAATCTTTTAAAGCCCGTCGGCCAGACTAGCAAGGCATAACCCCAAGGGTGTCAAGGAGAATTGACCTTGTGACCTCCCGATTGGAAAGGTACTTAACAACGGGGACTCGACCAGTTGAGCTAACCTTGAGGCTTCATATAGATGTAAACATGTTTGCTAATATGTTCTCTTTATACTACAATGGTCTCTAAATATTTTCCAAACAAGTGTATATGAAAAGTAATGAAAAACATCCCAAAAAAAATGTATACCAACCTTGCAAGGATTTACTCTTTCTACTAACAAGCTCATATTCTTAGCAACATCATCTATTTTTTATATTGTCCCCTTGGTCGAAAGCCTGCAACCAAACCTCTTCTTATTTTTACCATCATTTTGCAATCCAAAGTTGGGGTTAATGGTTTGAATATATTAAGAAATAAGCAGATTTATAGACTAGGAAGACATGGTGAGATATATATATATATATATATATATATATATATATATATATATATATATATATATATATAGCATTATTTTGACATTAAATAAATTAGGTTGAGCCAGTTACTCAAGATTAAAATTTTCCAATGAATAAAATGTCATAAATAATGGGAAATCCTCCTAAATTTACTCAAGACTTTGATGAGTAAACAAAACGTTATTTAAGTTTTTTTAACAAACTGTGTATTATCTAAAATATGTCATCTCTTCAAATTTTCACTAATTGGAGGCATTCAGTGTAGAAACAAATAAAAAAAAGTGGACATATGAAAACATACCTCCTTCTCAAAGAACCCAAACAAGTCAAAGATCATTCCACTTAAAATTATTCGTTGGACTAACCATGAATTTTGAAAGTTTGTAATATACCTTACGATATTGGTTGATAAGATTAGAATCTTCAAAGGGAGAGAAACCAAATGTCTGCAACTGCTCCATAATAATTATGGTTAAGAATCACCTCCAAACCATAGTAATATAATGTAATTCTCATATATAATGAAAGACCTATAATGTAATTCTCATATAGTTTCTAACAAAATCATAGGAAGAATTTGATTTGTATACCTCTGGTGCAATATAATTTGGGGATCCACAAGTTGTAGAACATATTTTAGAATATTGGCCTGGTTGGAATCTACTTGAAACATAACATATGATAAAGAAGAAACACCAATGAAGAAACAAAATTGCATAATTTTTTTACTTCTTCTATGTTATTGTTTCCTATGCTACCGTGCTACGACGTTTCCTTTGCAACATGCGGTGCAATTGCTAGTTATAATTTACATTGATCAATGCTAAATTAATAGTGATCGATAGGAAAATCATCCTATAGTCTTGCTTTGGTAGGAACTAATAAATTGATATGTGAAATGGATAAGTAAATTGCTTGCTCAGAGAAAACAAATTTCTTAAATTTTGATGGGTAATAACCACGAATAAGTCTATACATTTCTAGTTTTACTCCTATATAAGTGTTGAGGAAAACATATATTTATTTACATCTTATTCCTATGTAACTAATGGTAAATATGCTATTTACCTAAGTATGAACTATTTTTAAGGATTTTATTTTTGAATGGTTTTTGTACAGAGCTTAAGAAAAAAAAAATCACTGCACAAATATCTAAAAGTCATGCATGAATATTGAAACCATATTCATAAATTATGACATAAAACAAGGTCGCATAGATAGCGTTCTGTGACGCTTAGTGTAATAAAATATTTTAATGTCATGATGTATTGTATGTACTCCAAACAATAATAAAATTGTAAAATGAGTTATATGAATATTTGTTTAACTTTTTTTTAATATAATTAAACATTTTTTTGGTAGATAAAAGTTATATATATATATAATATATATATATATATATATATATATAATTGACATTGAAGAGAAATGATAACAAGTTAATAATTATTTATTTTAATATTGAATCATAACAATTTTGTTTTATATAATGTTCATATTATAGTACACATGTCATGTGATTAGATTGATATAATGAGAGTTGTACAAATTGTACACATGTTATTTTTACATATTTTTTTCAAAATTATATTTTTAAATTATATTTTTGTAAATTAAAAAAACAAAACCCATAAAAATTGTCTATTCAATACTTTACACCAATTAAAAATAGAATTTTTGAATTTAATTACGAAACGTTTGTGTTTATGGTACATAGTAATTAATATATAATGTTATTTTTTCAAATTATTTATATTTCTTGTACATAGTAATCACTGATATAGTACATAGTAATTAATAATAGAGTAAAAAAAAGTCGATTCTTATCATCATTACACAATAAGAGGGGAGACATTTCAACCAATCATATTTGAAATAAATAGAAATAAATTTTATTTAAAAATAATAAATTTAATTTCATAATGTTAAACTTTGGATAGATTTTAAATTTTTTTAGTCGATGAAAAATGAATACGTTATATCTTGCGAGTGGCAAGTACAATAAGGCAGTTATCCACATGGCATTATATTGTGCAAAGGTTGCAATAAGACCTTCAAGTTATGTCCAATCAAACATTTGAAATAATTTTTTTAATAATATTGAAAAATAATAATTGATTTTTCAAAGTTAAACATTATAATTTGCATTGGTCAATGTTAAACTAATAGTAATTAATATAAAGATGGATAGTTAATGATTATGGAACAACATTTAAATTTAATTAATAAGCACATAAAAATTTAATACTTACAATAAAATTACTATATAACAAGATTCTTAACCATGGATATTATTAACTTGTAAATAGGTTTGTTACAATACCATGGCTTATCAATAACACATGCCCAAAAATCATAATTCATTTCACAACAGAAAATTAAAATGTAAAATATAATGTGAAATGTAAGGCACAGAGTTATCAATTTCATCAAAAGAAATTGGTTTGTCTATAATGTAAAGATAACATACTATTATTTCTTTAACATGTTGTTTTTTTTATATATTATTATTGGTATACTAATCAATAATATTGATTATTATTATTCCAATATATTATAATACTAATCATCTCCATTGTAAGTATTATTATATAGGATCTTACATATATTATTATTACATAAAGTGACAATTCTTAATCATGTGGATGGGGGGGAGAGAGAAGGAAAAAGAGAGAGACGAAGAGAGATAAAGAGATGGAGGGGATGGGGGGAGCGGGGAAGGGAGAGGGAGAGAGGGATGAAGATAGTGGTAGAGTTGAAGGGTGGAGAGGGGGAGAGGGGGAGGAAGAGGAAGGAAGAGAGAGAGGAGGAAAGAGAGAAGGAGAGAGAGAGAGGGAGATGTTTATTTTTATGTAGCATTGAGAGGTATTCCTAAATGCCTAAGTTGGACTTGAAGAAAATCAAAATAAATTTATTTTTGGGGCATCAGTTCAACCCACGAAGACAAGTATGTCCAACCACTGAAAGGGTGTGCCCCTTGGGTTAATTCAACCCCATTCGATTAATATATATACATGATGTGACACTTCATTTTCATCATCAATTATTCAACATCTCCTCTCTTCTAGAGTAGCCACACCTGTGATAGAAAGAGGTCGAGTTGATTCGGTTTTGACTAAGTAATTAGTCTGAATGTTGACTAGAGTTGACCACAGGAGCAGATCATCGTTTACTGCAAGGATCGCGTGACGCAACCCAGCCACACTGGCCCATAGCTCTACGTGTCTCGGGTTTAATCGGCGGTCGCCGGATCTACAATGTTGTGGTCTTTTCCGGTGGTCGCATGCAAAGGTGGTAGTGGACGTCGATTGGTGGCTGCAAGCAATTACTGCCGCATTTAATTCCTCCCTGTGTGCCTCGAGCCTGGCTGCTCCTCGTGTTCTTTACCAAAACACCTCGGTTCCTAGGTCATTTGAAACAGTTCTATTCCGCTATTCGGTTGTTGTGAGGGTTTGGGTATGTTCTCTGTCTGGTTCTTGCTTCGTAGAGTATGGAGGTCTCAATCCCCTCGTTGAGGGTCACTGTGGGTTGAAATCTCTCTGGTTCGGTTGGCGCGCTCGCTTGTTAGTGCACACAATAAGTCCTTCAGTCTCGTCCTGCCATTCTTTTGCTGTGGTGTGGTTATGAAGTCTGGGGTCTTGTCTGGTTATTGTCTTCGATTGTTATTGTGATGTCACTATTATGATAATGTTGCCTCTACTCTGGTTTGGTCGCCCTGTTGTGGTTAATGGGTACCTGTGGTCACCGTTCTGTGCGTGGTTTGTTTAACTTCTGTCATTCTCCCCTGTCAGGCAACACATTATCAGGTTTCGGTGGTTTGCAACAGGTAATTTCTCCTTCCTTGATTCAATTTCGGCTTCCTGTTGGGGTTTGTACTAACCAGAATCGTTCCTCTAGTCTCAGCTTCGGCTATTCGGCTTGGCTCTGCTCCTCGACTCTTCGATCCGCTTGCTCAGGTAACTAAATACGAAACCCTCCCATTCTATAACTGTTTTAAGTGGATTCTTGGCAATGTACAGGTGTTAACATTTGTATTTGCAGGTCACGGCTCGACCTGGGCTCGTGGGTCCTCCGGTTTCCAGTTTTCCAAGGGTGGCGTAACTTGCCGATAGGCTTTGGAACTACAATTGTCAACACACTGTTAATTCTTGGGCTTTCTGTAGTTTTCGTTTTGCTGTTTGTGCTTGTCGTGCACAGTCGTTATTTTCCTGTGGAATTTTGGTTTCAGCCACCTGTTCTAGTTAGTCATTCGTTGACTGGTTGTTGGGGTTTCTATTCTCAAACCCTAGGCCAGGGTTTGTCCAATTTTTGGACGTGGCACTTGTGGGTTTGTTAGCGGATACTTTTGTAATTGTATGTTGGTCGATTTCAATGAAAACTAGACTATATTGTTACTGTATTACACGGAAATTACGAGTCATTTTTTAGAGATATATCTTTTCCTGTAGGTTGCTTTTCCGCTTTAGTATGCGGTCTTGTTTGCTTCTGGGTCTCTGGTTGTGACACGCTTGTTGAACTGTGTCTCTTCACGTCGATCTTCCGTTTTGTGACTATACAGCTAATTAGTTTTGTTGTAGACTGTTCATTTGACGAGAATATAAGAAATGACGTGACCTCACCGTGGTCTTCCTCTGTTTGTCAATACTGTTAATTTCAATTCAATAAGCAGAGAAAAAAAAATAATAAATAAATAAAAAAAAAAATAAAAAAAAAAAAAAAAATCCTTCAGCAGACAGACAATGTACACAGATGAACGACTTTTCTGAAATAGTTTTGTTTCTTTATTTTGATATCATGAAATTGCAGAACCCTGCTTTGGTCTTACATTGATCTTTTTATATCTTGTGATTACAGTTAATTTGAAACTGTCACTGTTTGTCAGTTGAACAGAAATAGTTTGTTGGGTAACCACAGTTTAGTTGTCATTTACAAGATCTGCATATGGACAATTTTGTCTTTTTCTTTCCTAATTTAACAGATCAATTCCTAACTGACACTTATTGCTATTAAACTTATAATGACCCTAACCGACACTTAACTTTGACTTTTAGCAATTAAAAGTAAAATAAACGGACATTATGTCTTATGACTTCTTAAACTAGAAAATAAAAGAAAACATTCCAGATACTTGTCAACCTTCCAACCTGGCGAGACTTCACCCGGTCATGGTGAGCTAGATGCTCCTGCATCACCGCGAGGCTGATATTTGACCACAAATTTATTCTTTGACTAATGTTGACTTTTGTGTATTTTGGTTGCTTTAACCAACATTGACTTGGTGGAATTTGACTACGTTTGGCTAGTATTTTGACTTGGATTTTGGTACATATTTCTAGAGAAATTAGATTTATAAACCTTGCTGAAGAATAATTTCTCCTAGAAGAAAAGTACTTGGGTTTTCTCCCAACGTTGGGTTTCCAAAGGTAAAATTATTGTCTCTATTATGCATGGTTGTCTTTCTCTTATATTTATTGTTTATGTTGCATTTATTGCTGGTATTTTCTTAAATGTATTTACTCAATTATATTAGTGGCATAAGAATATTGTGTGAAGAACTATTAGGTAGTAATTATTTGGCAGAAAATAGTATTATATTATGCTCTTGTATAAAATTCAACATGGGATTAGGGCCTTGTTGTAGTTGTTGCAACACCCTCTAAAATTTTGGCTTACACTCAATTTCAAAGCCTTCCTTGGTCTTGTACATTGTTTTCACAAACATTAGAGCTTAATCCATGAGATTTCTTGTAGTGTTTTGTTCCCTTTTGCATGTTAGGTAAATTGTCATCTTTTGACTTGTTTGGTTGTAGTGCAACATGTATAAGCCTACTCTGATGGTTTCAAAGGTTTGACTTTATGTATATGAGTTGTTCTAACTATGTAAACATTTGTCGCACTCATTCGCACAGTTTTGAGCAATATTGCACGAATGTCGCCACGGTCGTCCCAAATTCTATCTTAAGTGTCACACTTGTCATACATGGTCGTAAAGTTGTCACATGAAGGGAAATTCTTTGTTTATGTGTTTAGATGATCTATGTTGTCATGTCGTCAAAGTATTCTAAGTGTGTGATCACAATCAAATTTCATCACTGATCCCACACTTAGTCATTTTTGGGAAAACTTCCTGACCAAGCAACTAGCCTCACCGGGCCTCTCCTGAGTTGCACATTGTGCAGTCCCAACCCTCTAGTTATGACCTTGTTTATTGGCACTACGCAATGCGTAGTTCCTATCTCCTAGGACTGCTGCACTTCGCAGTTCTTGTGCCCAAGCCCCAACCTTGACCTTTGGAATTGCGTAGTCATGTCCTCTAGCCCGACTTAAAATGTGCACTTCGCTTCCTCAAGCCTCAAGCTCATCCCTTGAGTCCTTGAACTACACAACTGTGAAGTATCCCAACCATAACTACGTAGTTGGCTCTCTCATTGTCCATTCCCTCAGCCTGTCCCCACTTACCCTGGGAACTGCTCAATCTTGTCCCTCAGGCCTGCCTGGGTTGCGCACTACATAGTCTCAAAGCTCAAGCTTTTCCCCTGGCTGCTAGAACTACGCACTGTGTAGTCACTAAGTCCCTCTTCCTACCCTGTCACTTATTCCTGGCTCAGTTGGTGGATCAGAATGCATCATCTTAGACTATGGGTTTTTTAGATTGATGTCATCTCATCATGAGTGAATTGCAGAAACAGGTACCCTAACATTTCATGGAAATATGATGGAGAAGGAGAATAAGGAGGGAAGCATGCCTAAAGACTCTCTTTTATTTGAACTTACAAGTTGATCGATCAAGAGAAAGCAAAGGGACACTAGTTTGCGACAACTATCCAAGATTGGAGATCATTGAAGATTTTGCATCACCAAGCCATGAGGAGGTGAAGAGAAAGCACCTTCAAGAAGACATCTAACACTTAACAGCAACAATGACTTGACATTTCCACATCATTAAGTAGTCTGTGTCGGCAGTGTCATGCCATGTCATGTCATGAGTGGTCATATGCCACATCACTATTATGGATCATGTATATTGTATTCAAAATGTATTGAAAAGTGCAAGTCTAAAGGACACACGTGGAATGTAAAGAGTCATGCAAGTTGAAAAGTCATATGAAGTCAAACAGTCACGAGGGTAGTCAAAGAGTCACCCTTGGTTATATATACTCCCTCATTGTATGAGCAAAGGACTTTTCACCTTGGCTCCTCTTGCAAGGCATTAGAGAGCTAAGCTAGTTCTTTGAGGAGCAAGGAGTGGCTCCAATGTTCCACTACTGGAGCTAGTGATGTACATTATAAACATGTGTCTTGGAACTTTTACTTAATAACAAAAGCCTTCAAGGCCAACACATTCTTCATGCATCGATTATGAACGTTTGTAAGACTATTTTGTGGATGTTTGCATTTCATGTTTGCTTTCACATGTGCTAAGATAGTTGAACTATTTCTGTTATTTTAATACTTATCTTATTGGTAATGTGTTGTAATGGTTGTTATTGTTGTCCCACCCTCGTGGACTATTTTGCAAGATATTAGACATGTCTTTCTTCATTCGTTGGTTCTAACGCTCGTTGCATCCTCTGTGGACTATTTTGCTGGATGTTAGATGGATTCTTCCGGTTCATGTGTGTCTCTTCTTGGGTGGTACTACTACCTCTCACTTAGAGGCTCACTTTTCTCCCATCTCTGCAATAGAAGGAACTTGACACATTTACAACTAAACACTCACTAGGCACACCTTCTTGCTTTTTGAAGACACCATAGCATCCCTCTCTCTTACTGACAATTAGAGTCAAGGCATATCTTTAAGATATATGGAAACTATTGATTGGGTAGCATCATATGTGCTCTATGCCTCAAATTTCGTAGGGAGGCTTGGGCACATGTATTCCAAAGAACCCAGAAATTGTTTTGGGAAATTCCACCCAGAAACGATTTTACTAAAATAATTAATAATTTTTTAATGGGACCCTAAGTCTAAACATAGGAAATTAAAAATATTAATGGGTATTAATCTAATTGTGGGTGTAACTTCTAGAAGAAGACGAGGATCAAGGTAAAATGATCTTAGCCATTGATTAGCTTTTAATCTGGGTCGTTGATTGTCAACGAGAAGATTATTTAAGGGAGCTTGAGGGTCATTTGGAAAACACACCAAGAGATCAAGAGATTGAATTTATGAAGTGAGTTCTCAAGAGGAAGTTTTGATCGAGGAGATTTCTTGCAGTTGAAGGGTAGGGATAAAATCCGAAGAGAGAGAGAGATATTTTCTCAGCTGGAGAATCATCAACAGAGAGCGGTAGGGAGTGATCCAGTAGCTCTCATGCAGAGGCTGATGCAGGGCCATGTAGAAGCAATGTAGAAGGTGAGAGAGAAGTCTGAGATTTTGTTGGGCGTAGTCAGTTTGAGAATCTGGGAGCCGGGGTGTGAGACTGGGAGGTTGAGAGCAGTGACTTCATGCAGCAAACTGATCAGTAAGCTGGGTGATGCAGTGTCTAGAGGGGTTAACGTAGGGACTGTGTGAGGACTGTGCAAAGGAAGCGTAGGGACTGCTAGAGGCACCTCATCCAGTGACCGGATCAGCCGGGAATTTTTCAGTTTTTGTGTGAGGTAATCTCACAAATATTTTTGCCAGTATTTCTCTCTGTAACTGAATAACCCTTAAGGTATTTAGAGATGTATTCATAATTTGCTACTGCTTAATAATAATAAACCTCATAGCTACTGCACCAGTTTTCCTGCATTGGTTTTTTCCAGGGACATTTGTCCAAAAATAATGGTGTCTATTGTGTTCTATTTTCTTTCTTGCTCAGTCTCTTGTTTTCGCATATAATTTAATTAAGTGAAGGCTGCAGTGTATGTATTACAATATTTGTCGTAAGAAACTGCAAGTAATTTTTTAAATGAATTCAACAAATAGGAGTAATATCATCAGTTGTTGTAGTAGGGATTCTGGTTGAAGAATTTTCAGATGGTATTAGAGCTACATGTGGAACAAGAAGAGATAAGCCATAGATACTAGTGATGAGTGGAGAAGGAGATCGAATATCTGCGGGAGGCAATAGTTTGAATCCCCAAAGGGATTGCGCAGTACAAGCTAGGAGGGCTGAATTTTCATGGATAGTCTCTCTCTGGGTGAGTCAACAGAGAGGAAAGGCTTCCAGATCGAAATTTTTCTGACAGAGGGAGCAGCGCAGAGCCTCAATGTTGAGGAGAGCTGGTGGGACACATTTTTTTTGCTGGTAGTTTGTTGGGCAGAATATCATCAAAAGAAAGAAGAGAAGCACGACTGAGGGAATTTATTCCTCAGAGAATTCCTAGCAAAGGAATTCAAATTCTCTAGAGCTGAACAACAGAAAGGGGCAACAATTTTACTAGCTCCAATAGGGAGTGCGTAGACTAGTCCAACAGCAACACAGAGGAGAGAGAAGGTCATTCGACTTTCTATTTTTGGTAGAAATGGCAACCAGTGGTTTGAGGGATCAGGACGAGTTGGATGAAGCATCCAACTATGTCATCTGGAAGGCTAAAATATCATTCTTTCTAGATGAGCATGCCCTCAAGGCATATGTCGACAATGTGGTGGTTGTGCCTACACATCCAGACCCGCTGAAGAAGTACAAATCAGAAATGGTGAAGGCAAAGAGGATGATCCTTGATGGAGTAAAGGTTCACGTAGTGTGTCATGTCGCTAGCAAAGGGACTGCTAAGGAGATGTGGGATGCCTTGGCTATGTTATATCAGGGAACTTCCGAGTAGCGAAAGATGTACTTGGAGAAGAAGTTGAGATCTGGTTAGATGCAAAAGGGGGAGCGTGTGGATCCATTCCTCACAAAGATGAAGGAAACCCATGATGAGTTGTATGCGCATACAACTCAGGATTAAGAGTTGGTTAGACTGGCCCTCAATTCTATCTCAGATGAGTGGCAAGACTTTGTCCAGAGTATCCTTGGGAGAGCAACATTTCTGAATTGGGATGAGATGTGGGCAACTCTAAAACAAGAGGAGCTGAGGAGAGACTTAGTCAACGTCAAAATTGATGGAAGCAACAGCAGTAGTGGGTCGAAGCCCAAGGAGGAGAAGGATAATGCAGCCCTTACATTGAAGGGACAAGAGGAGCAATAGAAATATAAGAAAGACATCTCGAAGATCAAGTGTTTCAGGTGTGGTGAGATGGGTCACTATGCTACTCAGTGTCCTCTCAAGAAGAAAGACAAGGATGAGAAGTATAATCCTAAGGTTGTGCCCGCACAGATTGAAGAGGAGGAGTTCACCTTGATAGCCGAGATACCTACAGGAGGGAGGTGGGCTGATTTGGAGCTATAGTTCGAAAGAGCTACAGATGGGCAGGATCCTTGAGGATTCCACCTCTCTGATCAATACCTTGCTACGAGAGCCCAAATCAGGAGTAGTAGGATGGACTAGTTTCAACTGGTGTCGAGGAGTGTCGTGGAGATAGTTGCAATGGCTAGGAGCGCCAGAGATTGAACAACGCATAACGGAGTTGGCAAGAGTGTAGATGGCACAAAGTAGAGGTTAACAACAATGCGACATATTCAGAGGGTCAATGTAGAGACTAGCATCAATTAGGCTTTAACATTCATGTGGTATCATACTGAACATTGTTAGTTCAGTAATTTTGGATGTTTTTCCATTGCTGATGGAGTAGCAACAACAATTTGTAGTGCGGTAGCAGTTGGTAGTGGTAATGCTAGCAGCAACACATATGCAACACTTGAAAGGGAGTCGTAGTACAAATGCAGTGTTGACAGTGGCAATGTCAGCAGTAGTATTGTTTTAGCAGCAACGCAGTAGTTGGTGGACAACATGTCAAACATCATCAGCATAGAGGATGATGCTTCAGAGTCAGAGCAGTATGCAACATCGTATATTGCTAAAGCACATTCTTCGCTAAGAGGGAGTGTTGATTTAGGGTAGCATCAGATGTGCTTTAGGCCCCAAATTTTGTAGGGAGACTTGGGCACATGTATTCTAAAGAACCCAGAAAGCATTTTCGAAAATTCCACCCAAAAACGATTTTATTAAAATAATTAATATTTTTTTAATGGGATCCTAAGTCCAAACTTAAGAAATTAAAAATATTAATGGGTATTAATCTATTTATGGGTGTAACTTTTAGAAGAAGTAGGATCAAGCTAAAATTATCTTAGCCATAGATTAGCTTTTAATCTGGGTCGTTGAATGTCAACGAGAAGATTATTTAAGGGAGCTTGAGGGTCATTTGGAAAACACACTAAGGGATTAGAGATCGAATTTAAGAAGTGGGAAGTTTTCAGGAGGAATTTCTGATCGATGAGATTTCTTGTAGTTGAGGGGCAGGGATAGCATCTAGAGAGAGAGAGAGATTTTCTCAGCCGGAGAATCATCAGCAAAGAGAGGCAAAGAGTGATCTAGTAGCTCCCACGCAGAGGCTGACACAAGTCCATGAATGGCCATGCAGAGGCAGTGTAGAGGGTGAGAGAGAAGTCTGAGATTTTGTTGGGCAGAGTCAGTTTCAGAAGCTGGGAGTCAGAGTGTGAGATCGGGAGGCTAAGAGCAGTGACTCTTGGCAACAAATCGATCAGTAGGCTGGGTGATGTAGTGTCTTGAGGGGTTGATGCAGGGACTACGTGAGGAATGCACAGAGGCAATGTAGGGCATGCTAGAGGCACCTCATCCAGTGATTGGATCAACCAGGATTTTTTTCAGTGATTGTGTTAGGTAATCTCACAAATCTTGCTGCCAGTATTTCTCTCTGTAACTGAATAACCTTTGAGGTATTTAGAGATGTATTTAGAATTTGCTACTACTTAATAATAATAAACCCTTAGAGCTACTGCACCGGTTTTCCCACATTGGGTTTTTCTGGGGACATTTGTCCAAAAATAACGGTGTTTATTGTGTTGTATTTTATTTCTTGCTCAATCTCGTTTTTTCGCATATAATTTAATTAAGTGAAGGTTGCAGTGTATGTATTACGATACTTTCTGTAGGAAACTGCAAGTAATTTGTTTTAAGGAATTTAACAAATAACAGTGATATCATCAATTGTTGCAGTAGGGATTCTGGTTGAGGAAGTTTCACAGCAACAAGGCCAATATTCTGGATGGGGATCCTACACCAAATGGTGTGAGGTCTAATTAAGACATCACATCGGGGAGACCCCTTGGTTGATGAATTTCCAATACCGTCAATAGTGGCACTAGAAGGATGGTTAGAGGACAAGTAATCCCATTGAATCTAGTTTGAACCTCTTACCTAAAATGGCTCATACTCAAATATAAATCCTGGGGTGTTTCTCTAATTTTTCCCTTTATCAGTTTTCAATCATCGATGATCCTCTCTATCACTTGTCCCAATTAAATTTTGGTGTTGAGGATGGAACATCCATAATCGAGCACATTTCTGATTTTCTTGAATTTTCTAAATCTTATGAAATCAACAATGAAGAATTTGCTTGTGATTTTCTCTTCCTCACCCTTGAAAGTCGTGTTAATCGATGGTCCCATACCTTTCCACCTACTTCCATCAATTCCCTTTGCCATTTCCTAGGGGAGCTTCATCAAGCCTTTGATAGGTATAATTACCGAGATGTTTGTAAAAGAAACAATCTCTTAAGAATGAAGCCTAATGAGTTAGTTAAAGATTTTTCTAATCGATTCCTTCACCTTTGTTGTGAAATTCCTTAAAAGAACATGAATCATGACTTCTTGAAGCAAGAGTTTGAGTGTTTAGTTCTTATCTCTTTACACGGTGAACTTGAACCTCCTAATTTTCCTATTCCCCCAACTCTTTTGAATCATGAGACAACAATAATTTCAGAGGAGGAATCTATTGCCCCTTTTGTTCCTTGTCCTCCCCCTTTTCCAGTCCCAATGCGGGTGCCTCCTTGCGAAGGTTGTAAAGTTGGGAAATCTACAAATTAAATTCCTAATCCATCTTCTCATTATGCTTTCACTTTTCATGATTCAAATTCAATGGCGGAAATTCCAAAATGGCTCATGAAGCCTATGGCGAAGACTAGCTCCTTCATTTTGCAAGATGTTGCCACTATTCATAGTTCTAGTCTTGAATCTAATTTAGATTTCTGTTATCCTCTATCATCTACATGTCATGACTCTTTGTACCGTGGCCCACTCGATCAGTTTGCTCCACCAGCTAGTCTTTCACACTCTCTTGATTTTTGCGTTGTTGGTTCCAATTGCGATCAAATACAAGGCAATCACCTTACACAGGCAGAGGAGCAAGAAGGTGAAGATGCTTTCAATATTTCTTATATTTTAAAAAATCCTCCGTGCGAAGATGATGCGCTTCCATTCTTGGATGATTTTTAATCTGCTAATCTCGGTAGTGAATCAAATGTAATTAATTATTTCAATCAATCCATAGCCTCAGGCGAAAATCATTATAATGATGATGATGTTATTGATGTATGCAATCATGAATGCCCAGGTGCATCATCTAATCTTTTGGTTTCTCATGTAGATTTTACTTTGGATCCATAATCCAATTCAGTCAAAGAAGATGTGCTTATCGAAACTTCCTCTTCATCTCACTATCCCTTGTTCTCTATCATATGCGATGCATCTACTTGCGATGAGGGTACTCCATGTTCTTCAGGTCCATCATCTGATGAGTTAACCTCTCATTTGGCACAAGACAGTGAGATTATCCATGATGCAAATGAAAACAATCAAATCGTTGAGTACCCTTTCCACCCCTCATCATTTCTTCTCTTGCATGAAGACAACTCTTCAAATCATCTTGCTCATGAAATTTCCCCGATTTATTCATCTTTGAATTTGTGATCAGAAGAATCTTTCGAATTGAGTGATTTGGTTGTTGGAGTTGAAAAATCCAGTGAAGTTAGTGACAGAGATGGTTGCCATCTGGTGAGCAGTGGTCTTTTTTCCCCAACTAGTGAGGGGTGGTCTTATTAAAACTAATGGTAGCAATTATCCTCACACCATCCACAATCTGGTTCAGTCTTCAAAATGCAATCTTACAATCCTTGAAAGTTCTAGGACCTGCCAGGGAGTCGAGGCACTTCAACTTCCGTTGATCGTTATGTCAGGATCTCGCAACTTTGGTAAGCCCCCCGAACTAAGTCAGATATGTTTTTTTCCCACACAATCCTTCTCTTTACATGGTTTCACTCAATGAAAATTTCTTTTTGAAAAATGTTTGGTATTTCGGGCATGATCTTTCAAATTTTCAAGATTTTACTTCTAACCAGATTTAGGGTTTTTTTTAGTTTATTCATCTTCATGCAAGTCCCTCGCATCAAACTCGGCTTTGGAATGTGTGCCTCTCATAGAGTCATGGAATTGCAAAGTTGATCATTTCAAAGACTATCTTTGGCCAAAATAATCATGCCTATCATATTCATCTCTTACTAGTCAACTTCCTATTTTTCTTGCGAATGTTATACTGAAAATCTACCCCTACATCACACCTAAAATCCTCCTGAGTAATAATGAATGCACAAGTCATCGCACGAATCAAGTTCGTCTTCGTCCACCATGTCCTGACTGGTCTCATGTATTTGTTGTGCTGGCATGCCTTTTAAATTATTTTCATGGTTACGATGCTTACACAGTTTGTCACCAATTACAGGAAAATAGTTTGTCACATTTGGCTTGCGAGGAAGTTGGTTCATTTGTTCAAAGCATTCCCAAAATTGTTCAAATTGATTTATCTTCGTTTATTACAAACTGGAAATCCAATGCTTTAATTAGCTTATTTGATCATTATTCTGTCTTTGATGATTTTCATTCATGTTATCATTTTCTCACCAGTATACGCAATGGTAGTTGTTTTGCAATCTTCGATCTTCATCGTTTAACGTCTCACTATTCATATTTTTGTCCAAAAATTGAGGCACTTCAATCTCTATTGATGGTTGTGTCAGGTCCTCACTATCTCAAACGACTACTGAATATGATCAGATCTATTTTCCCTCACAAGATTCTTGTTGCAAACCCGTGTCTCTAATTGAAAATCCATAATTTCAAAGATTTCAGGGTTTTCAAGAGGATCATCATGAATTTTATGATCGAACCGTTGAATGGTTGGAGTAATCTTACTTGGCAAGCTCCATTGCAATAAACAAATTTTGGCCTTTTTCTCATGCTTTCTAAGTAGGATGACATAGAAGAAGGTGCATTTGTAAGAATTCTTCGAGGTTTGTCTGATTATGCTTTCTGTCGGAGAGGTAAGAGTGAATTGGATGAAAGTGGTGGTTGTGACACACCTTTCTACCCACAGGAAAGACCTTCAAAATTTTGTGCAAATTATTCAAGCTCTCATGTTTTCTCTTGCACATTGCTTTATATCTGTTTTAATCGATCACATCTTTGTGATTGCGAGTCAGGAACAATTACGGTGGCTACATTGGAAATTCCATTATACGTGACCCTGACCTTCTAGTTTTTAGGTTGAAAGTATGATTAGCTTCATCCTAGTTTTCCTTATCTTGCACTCATCCTGTGTTGGTCTCTTTAGTCTCTCTTGTATTTTCTTACTTTTCTCTTGCATTATGCTTTAGTTTAGTTTCCTTGTTGTGTGTTGTCTTTCCTTTCATTTTGTTTCTTTTGTTTTTATTTCTTGTTGTTTGTCTCCTTTTGTTCTTGTGTGAATCAGTGTTGTGCCTGGACCTGTTTTGGCTTCTTAGTATGTGTGTGGTTGAAGTCTAAAGAGTCTTGTGACACTTCAACATTTGGCTAACCTCCAGTCCATCTTCCTTGTGCTCGTTATATCTTTTGGGCGATGAAGTTCTGACAAAAAATACGATCCATCCGTAAGGAGAATTTTGGTCCAACCATAAAACCGTGTCTATTCTGAAAACCTCATGCCTACACTCGGTCTTTATGTTTCGGTGTCTTCATGCTTATCCAACTAGTAGAAGCAGAGAAGGGGAAAAATCTAAACAAGCAAACCTAAATCAAAGGTCTCTATATGCTTCTATGAAGGAACAACCTCTTCTACTCTCAATAGGTCGGGATCACTCTTCCACCCCAAAATAAATAAGTGTCGATGCACAGTTCTCTTTGGGTGAAAGAAGAGAAAGGCTTCTTGCATAGAGAGTTGAACCAAGCAACTCCGCCAGGGTACTATCCAGGCTCGATGAGCAAAGAAATGTTTATGTTCCTTCATGACTTTGCCGAGGTACTGTCCAGGCCTGTTGGTAGCAGAGCAACACCAAAGATGAAAAATTATACTCTAAAAATCTTAAGCTCGCGAACTACACTACCCTTCCCAATTCAAAACATTGTGATATTGTTGAATCTTATGTTGTGTTCAACTGAGAAGGTATAAAGGGGACCATGTCTATTCTTGGGGTAAGTGGGAGGGCCAAAGTAATCTGCACGATGAATCAATACTCCCTGAACAACTGAGGCCTTGCACATAATAAGTTAACTGAGATAGAGAAGCTCGTGTTCAACTAGTGTGTTTCCAAGTATTGTAGCTGCTGCAAAACCCTCCAAAATTTTGGCTTACACTCAATTTAAGAGCCTTAATTGGTCTTGTACATTATTGTCGCAGACATTAGAGCTTATTTCATGAGATTTCTTGTAGCATTTTGTTCCCTTTTGCATGTTAGGTAAACTAACTTCTTTTGGCTTGTTTCGCTTTCGTGCAATGTGTATAATCCTATTCTGATGGTTTCAAAGGTTTGTCTTTTTGTAGATGAGTTGTTCTAACTATGTAAAAATCAGTCACACTCATTCACAAATTTTTGAGCATTGTCGCACGAGTGTTGTCACGGTTGTCCCAAAGTCTATCTTAAGTGTCGCACTTGTTGTACATTCTTGCAAACCTATCGCATAGAGGGAAATGCTTTGTTTATGTGTTCGGATGATCTATGTTGTCAAGTTGTCAAAGTATTCTAAGTGTGTTATCACAATCAAAGTTCATCACACTTCATCACCTATCTCACCCATCCCACACTTAGCCATTTTTGGTAAAATTTCCTCACCGAGAAACCTAGCCTCACCGGGCCTCTCCCGAGCTATGCATTGCGCAGTATCAACCCTCTAGCTATGACCTTGCTTCTTGGCACCATGCAATGTGCATTTCCTATCTCCTAGGAGTGTTGCACTTCGTAGTTCCTTTGTGCAAGCCCTAACCTTAACCTTTAGAATTGCGCAGCCATGTCCTCCAGCCTGACTTAAATTGTGTACTTCGCATCCTCAAGCCTCAAGCTCATTCCCTAAGTCCTTGAACTGTGCAACTGCATAGTATCCCAACCTCCCTTAACTCCCAAAATTGTGCAGTTGGCTCTCCTAGTGTTATTCCTTCAGCATGTCCTCACTGGCCCTAGGAACTGTGCAATCTTGTCCCTCAAGCCTGCCTGGGCTGTGCAGTCACAGAGCTCAAGATTTTCCCCTGGTTGCTAGAACTACGCATTGCGTAGTCACTGAGCCCCTCTTCCTAGCCTGTCACTTGTTCTGGGCTCAGTTGGTCGATCAGAATGCATCATCTTAGATTAGGGGGTTTTCAAATTAATGTCATCTCGTCATGAGTGAATTGCAGGAACAAGTACCCTAACATGTGATGCCAAGATGATAGAGAAGGAGAAGAAGGAGGGAAGCATGCCTAAAGACTCTCTTGTATATGAACTTACAAGTTGATCGATCAAGATAAAGTGAAGGGACACTAGCTTGCTAAAATTATCTAAGATTGGAGATCATTGAAGCTTTCACATCACCAAGCCATGAGGAGGTGAATAGGAATCACCTTCAAGAAGACATCCAACACTTAACAACAATAGTGACTTAAAATTGCCACATCATCAAGCAGTCCATGTCAGCAGTGTCATGTCATGTCATGAGTGGTCATATGCCACATCACTATTATGGATCATGTATATTGTATTAAAAATGTATTGAAAAGTGGAAGTCCAAAGGACACACATGGAATGTAAAGAGTCATGTAAGTTGAAAAGTCATAGGAAGTCAAACAATCATGAGGGTAGTCAAAGAGTCACCCCTGGTTATATTTACTCCCTCATTATATGAGTAAAGGAATTTTCACCTTGGCTCCTCCCACAAGGCATTAGAGAGATAAGCTAGTTCTTTGAGGAGTAAGGAGTGGCTCCATTGTTCCATTGGAGCTAGTGATGTACATTCTAAACATGTGTCTTGGAACTTTAATAGAAAAATCCTTCAAGGCCAGCACGTTCTTCATGCATGGATTATGAATGTTTGTAAGACTATTTTGTGGATGTTTGTATTTCATGTTTGCTTTCACATGTGTTAAGATAGTTGAACTATTTCGGTTATCTTAGTACTTATCTTATTGAGAATGTGTTGTAATGGTTGTTATTGTTGTCCCATCCTTGTGGACTATTTTGCAGGATATTAGACAGATCTTTCTTCATTTGTTGTTTCTAAAGACTGTCGCATCCTTTGTGGACTATTCTGCTGGATGTTAAATGGATCCTTCTGGTTCATGTGTTTCTCTTCTTGGGTGGTACTACTACCTCTCACTTAGAGGCTCACTTTTCTCCCCTCTTTGCAGTATAATAACCTTGACACATTTGCAACTTAACACTCACTAGGCACACCTTCTTTCTTTTCGAAGACACCATTGCATCCCTCTCCCTTGTTGATAGTTAGAGCCAAGGCATATCTTTAAGATATATGGAAACCAAGCCGATAGTCGGGATGGGGCTCCTACACCAAATGGTATGAGGTCTAATTGGGAATTCACATCGGGTAGACCCCCTTGGTTGACGGATTTCCATCACCGTTGACATGCCTTCTTGTTCAAAGAGAAACCATTGAAGTGAACTTGAGATAACCGTTCAATAACCTAATTGTATTTTTTAAATCTCTTGTCAAAATGGCACCAAATCTGAGAGTTTAAGCCAAGTTAGATGGTGCCATCAATTTTACATCATGGAAGAATAGGATTTTCCTTACCTTGAAAGAGAATGAGCTTCAGGATCGTGTGGAAAGAGTTATTATAGACCCACAAGGAGCCGTGGAGAAAGCTAAGTATAAGAAGAATGAAGCTAAGACAAAGAGAATCTTGGTCGATTTCATAAATGGCCACTTGATTCCTCATGTTGTTGTATTAAAGATTTCCAAGGAAGTATATGATGCTTTGGTGTGATTTTATGAGAGCAAAAACACTAGTAGGAAGTTAATATCGAGAAATCATCTATGTAATGCGATGATACTCCTTATCTTAGAAGAGAATGAGCTTGAGGATCATGTGGAGAAAGTTATTCGAGAACCACAGGGAGTTGAGGAGAAAGCCAAGTATAAGAAGAATGATTCCAAGGCAAATAGAATCTTGGTAGATTTCATAGAGGACCACTTGATTCCTCATGTTGTTGCATTGAATACTGCCAAGGAGGTATATGATGCTTTGGTGGGATTGTATGACAACAACAACACTAGTAGGAAGTTAATCTTGAGAAATCATCTTCGTAATGACATGATGTCTAGATTAGATTCAATTTTATCATATCTTATGAGAGTCTCCCATATTAGAGATGAGCTTGCCATTGGAGACACCATTGATGATACATAGCTTGTTATAATCACTCTCAATGGATTTCCCTCCTCATGGGAGCCATTTTTTTCAGGGAATTTGTGCACGAGAAAAACTGCCCAAGCTTTATATGCTATGGACAAATTGTGTTCAAGAGGAGAGATATAGCCCAAAAAAGGAGGACTTCCTGGAAGCCCCTGCGTTGGTGTGGCGTTTCTCACTTCCCAGTGGATTTTGGAATGAGGAAGTCTTGGAAGGTATTGGGAACAAAATATGTACCTTTGTCAAAGTCTCTAAGGAAACTAAAAGATGAAAATACACTCTTTGTATGTGTGCATTTGTGTGTATAAACATTTTGGAACCCTTGCCGACCTCCATAAGCATCTATTACCATGATGAACTACACTAAAAATCTCTAGACTACATGAATGCTCCATTTCACTGTTGCACATGCCATGAATATGACCACTTATTTAGAGATTTCCCTCTTAGTCATATAAGGAAATTCCCTAGGAACAGTAACAACAAAAAGATGTAGAGGGCTTTGAGAGAGTAGCATTTCATGGAAGAAATTTGCGCCAACAGTAAGCCCCTCTTCCTAAGGAAAATAAACAATCAAAGAACAAATACACTGCCTTAGAAGAGGACATGAAAATGTTGAATAACTCAACATAAGAAACAAACTCTGTGGATCAAAATACAGATCAAAGCTCTATCAAAAGGAATCCAGCCAAGAAGAGCCACAAACATACAACCCAAAAGCAAAGAAACAATTCGAGGAGATATCCAGGATGATGCAAAAGAAATGGATGTGGAGGAAATAACCCTGGAAAGCATGATAGAATAGTTCAAAGGAAAATATTTGCAAACAATCTTGCAACAAACGATGCATATGCAAATAACTCAATGCAAGAAACAAACTTCGTGAATCCAAATATAGATAAAAGCTTTATAAAAAGAAAGGCACCAGAAATGAGCCAAGAAGAGACACAAATAGACAACCCAAAAGCAAAGAAACAATTCCAGGAGATACCGAGGATGATGTATAAGAAATGAATGTGGAGGAAGTAACCCTAACAAGCATGGTAGAAGACCTAAAAGGAAAAGATATGCAAATAGTCCTGAAACAAACGGTGCAAATGTTACATCAACACTACTTGAACCTTTGTAATTATAAAGGGATGACCTCTCAAAGCTCAGGTTCATCAAGCTATGGCATCCAAACTCACAACTTCAAGGAATCTTCAAAGCACCACAATAGAGGTAAAAATAAGGGAAAAAAAAACAACAAAAGCCTCATACAAGACGGGAGTGAGATGTTAGCAAATTCATGTAAGCCAACTCTCATGACAAATGCATTCCACTATGTTCCCCATCCTTATCAATGAAATTAATCACATGGAACATTAGGTGCCTCAACTGGAAAGGTAAGTTGAGGCTCCTAAAAGACAAAAAATGTAGGGAAAACCTTACAATACTCATGATACAAAAAACCAAATTCTCCAGTGAATGTTTAAGAGAAATATTAGATAAACGTTGGAAAGGAAGTGCTTCGGTGGCATTGGATGTAATAGAAAAAGCAAGATGGTTAACTCTTATATGTAATCTTATGGAAAATACCATCACCAATTTGACTACAGCCCCACACATTCTTTCAGGCCAATTTCAACTCATAGGTTCTAATTCAATGGGTAGAATTAAAACTATCCGTGGTCCAACTCTTTTGAATGATAAACAAAAGTTTATTCAAGACCTCCACTCCCTCCCTTTTGAAGACATATGGATAATAGGGGCCGACTTCAACATCATTAAATCATTGGAAGAAGAAAAAGGAGGCTTGCGTTGATTGGACTCTGATTCCAAACTCTTCTTTAACCTTGCACAAGACCTGCACATGAGAAATGTGGATACTATAAATGGGATATTTACTTGGAATAATAGAAAAGGTGGGCGTCCTAAAATCATTTCCATACTAGATAGATTTGTGGCCTCGAAAGCTGTTTGAGTCAAAGACATCTTCATGGAGGCATCAATCCTTCCCTATCATGGATCAAATCATTGGCGAGTAAGCCTAGAAGCAAACATTAACGAAATCCCCAAAAACATACTCTTTTGCTTTGAAAGATTGTTTCTTAGGGATCCTCCCTTCTTGGAAAAAGCCCAAAAATGGTGGTAGGAAGCCACTCCTTGAGCAAGCTCAATTATGTGCAAGAATTGCACATCACAAATGTGGATACTATAAATGGGATATTTACTTGGAATAATAGAAAAGGTGCCCACCCTAAAATCATTTACATACTAGATAGATTTGTGGTCTTGAAAACTGTTTGAGTCAAAGATATCTTCATGGAGGCCTCAATCATTCCTTGTCATGGATCAAGTCATTGGCCAGTAAGCCTTAAAGAAAGCATTAAAGAAATCCCCCAAAGCATACCCTTTTGCTTTGAAAGCTTTTTTCTCATGGATCCTTCCTTCTTGGAAGAAGCACAAGAATGGTGGTAGGAAGCCACTCCTCGACCACGCTCAATTATGCGCAAGACCTGCACATCATAGATGTGGATTCTATAAATGGGATATTTACTTGGAATAATAGAAAATGTGGTTGCCCTAAAATCATTTCCATACTAGATATATTTGTGGTCTCGAAAGCTGTTTGAGTCAAAGACATATTCATGGAGGCCTCAATCCTTCCATGTCATGGATCAAATCATTGGCTAGTAAGCCTAGAAGCAAACATTAAAGAAATCCCCAAAAATATACCCTTTTGCTTTGAAAGTTTTTTGCTTAGGGATCCTTTGTTCTTAGAAAAATCCCAACAATGGTGGTAGGAAGCCACTCCTCGACCAGGCTCAATTGTGCACCAATTCTAGTAGAAACTCATGTTCTTAAAACCTCGAATAAAAAAATGGAATAAAGAAGAGTTTGGGAACATCCACCAAATCAAATAAAAGATAGAGGATTGCATGGAACATGTTCAACAACACATTATTCTTGAAGGTCGATCTGACAAATTAGTTGAGGAAGAAAGTGAGCATCTCATTCAATTAGAAGAAGGTTGCATTTAGGACAAAATTATCTAGCATAAAAAATGTCGCATAATATGGCTTAAGGAGGGGGAAAACTACAGATTTTTTCACAAATCCATGATTAAGCACCGCCATCACAACCTAATCTTCTCGCTTCAAAACACTACAGGATATAAGCACATGGACCACGAAGAGTTGGAAGGTGAATTAGTTGGTTAAATTATTTGTAATAAATCAAATAAATTTAAAGTCACTTTTATAATATAAATACTATTTGGTTAATTGACCAAGGTTACAACTCATATTTACTATGACAAAATGAAGGACCAATAAGTATGGCCACCATGTATAACATAACAAATGTGTCCAATAATGGGGAGTTGGGAAAGTGTATGTAAATAATATTTATATTTATCCTTAATAATCAATTTTGTTGTCTCAAAAAGACCTCTCCTTACTTCAAGATCAACTAATATCCTCACAATTCACTTATCTTTCATTGACAAAGCTATCATCGACGAGAATAATTTTTCCTAGGTTGTTTTCAATTATGCATAAATCTTGAATAGTTGAGGGTTCCATGGGGAGTCCAATAAGTTTTATCCATATTGGGGTGTCTAACATGGTCTCATCCCTAGCATAAAAAAAGAGTGGCAAAGTTTCATAGACAAATAATAGCTGCATCTTCTTTATTGCAGAAGGCAAAACCAACGCATCCCTCTTGATACTATGTGAACTACTAGTATATAGCCTAAACTTGAACCTCAACTCTACTTTATCTATCTTAAAAGGTAGTCCATCCCTACCCTCTTGTTAATAAAATTTCGTGCCAAAGTGCATCCTAAAAGTTCAAGGATTTTATTGACAACAATATATTCCCCACAACGAAGAACACATCCTTCCTCAACTTCTAATGACCTTACATCATTTCTACTTATAATGAACCGAAAACCTTCCTTAGAGGCCAAGCAAGCCACATGTTCCTTCTACACTCCTTCAACATCACCTTTTGTCATCAGGTATGGAGGGTTCAAGCACGCATGAGGGTGTTTGCTTTTCTACACATTTACTCTCAAATCGGTGGAATTGGTTGGAGACAATACACCCATAGCCATGGCCTACTTAGGAGGGCCCTTATAATTGTCTAAAACTTGAAAATATTAAGCATTTGTACCACCAATCTGATCACTACTCATGCCATTTGACGAACTCAAAAAACCCTTATCTTCACATTGTGTAAAATATATAAAAAATGCTTAACCATATGAAAAATCATATTATTATTTTATCCCTAAATCCTATTCAAATAATCTTCTATTATAAACCAATTAAAAAACATATTTTTGTTTAAACAACCTATCATTTTCATTTACTTCGGCGTTTCCTATTCTACATAATGTTGAATTCTCTAAACACCCCTCGACACTGTTCATACTAATAATGCCATGAGAATAAAGCGTGGGTATGGTATCATTAACCTTTGAATGAAAATAAAAGAAAACACAAAGTTCTCCACGGAACATTGGAATCCTCCTATAGATGCTGCTGGAGACCTTAGGAGCCCTGGGTCCATCACATGACCAAGGCGTATGCGTTGGAGGGTTTATAATCTGTAGAACGACTGAGGCAAGAGAGCTAAAGAGAAGGCACCGCAAAGTGGTAACGTGTATAGACACAGAGAGAATAGAATAGAATGGCTTCTGCAGTGGGATCTACGGCGGCGACGGCAGCAGCCCCCTTCTGGAGGACAGCGGGAATGACCTACGTTGCCTATGCCAACGTATGCGCTTCCATGCTCAGAGGTTGCCTGAAGGAGCCCTACAAATCTGATGCCATCTCGCGCGAGAAGGTTCATTATACTGTCACGAAGTGGGTCGAGGGAAAACCAGAAAAACCAGGTACCCACCATTTCTTTCGACGTACTTTGGCTTGAACTATTTTCATCAAAGCCCCATTGGATTATATAGATCAGATGCAATCCCCTTTCTTTTTAAACAAAACCCCATTTGGATGCCATTCTTTCAAATTTCAATACCAACAAGAGATTAATCTGAGATCCATCAGCAGGACTTGAACAAGATTACAGTAGGTTTCAATGTATATTGTAACTGGCTTCAGGATTTAGGTTAGTTGACCTAGAATTATTATTTCTGATACAATGATTCCGATTATCACCGTGCAATAAATATGCCCTCCCCATTTCTGGAATGTAGCTAGCTTACAGGCTACAGCACTCTCAAAAGAGCCCTTTAGCTGATAAATCGCGGGTGGGATATGTATTTTGTCAAATTTGCCCAGGATTTGAACTTGACCCTGACCGCTTGCACAAGCGAAACTGCCCACAAGGACAAAACCTGTCTATAAGGAATTTGAACCTTGGTGGGGTATAAATTATCCCCGCTTTACCATTGAACCAAAATCCACTGACCCAATCATGATCTTGATCATGATTTTGAACTTGAGCCTAACCGCTTGTTGGTGGCGTATGGAACATCCGCGCTTTACCATAAAACCAAAACGATTTAATATGCTTTGTGTCAGTAATAGAATTCTGAGTTTTGGTGAGGGAATGTGTCATGTATTCACACAATACATGAGCACTGCGCAGTTTCATCTTTAAGTGTGTTGAATCACCAATTCCCCAAGATACCCATAGGTTTAAACTTTATTTAAATCAACGTTGTGTTCGTATATGAGATCAGACATACGTATAGTTATTTGTGATCAACCTTTTGGCTTATGTTAGATAGAAATCAAAGCATTACATTTTGTTGTATCAGACACCCATGCCAGTAACCAGCCACAAACCCATAATTAAACCATTCACAAGACAAAAGGGATCCACTTAATATTTTGGGCTATTGACTGAACATTTATGATCATTCTAGCATCGATCCAACTCAACCCCAGATCTATTAGGCAGCAAGAGGGCTCAAAGAGAATGCACATGCAACCTTAGACCTAGTTAAAAAAAGGCTGAGTTAAGATGGATCTATGCTAATTTTATTTACATTTTTTGTTTGTTTGTTTGTCTAAATTCATGGTCAGACATCAAGCTTTTTCCATTGTAATTTAATAGCTTTACATATGGTACATGACGTAATATGTCTCTTCCACCTTGGGTTGTAGTGCACCTTGTTTTTCTTGGTGAAACCAGAGGGCAGGGAGGATGCTAAAGGCATCAACCTAACGTTTTGCATTCAAAAGACTGTATATGGTTTAAAAACGCGGACAAAAACAAAATTGCGGACTACAAAAATTTGCAATAAATGTTCAAAAAATTAACATTATAAAATTGAAAGGTAGAAATCAGAGATGTGTCTAGTTCAAGAGTAGATAAACTGTCATGAACTTATAACCAGATTTTGTTCATTTCACCCAGCATTTAGTGAGAGTTTCCTGTTAAGGTTAAAGTCAACTAATATTGAGTAAATCCTATTGATTTTAGTGGTCCTTTTAAGCAGATCCCCTGGTACCTTGTTTTTTTTTGCTTTTCTTCACTTTATTGTTAATTATCAGCCTATGCAAAATGGCTTTTAGATTCTAACAGAAATTTTGTTGTAAAACATAAAACTTTTTGTCATTCATCAAATTGATCTTTAAGGGTATTTTGCACAAATTGATGCATAAGTTATAGTAAACGAGCCAGAGTATATTTTTTGCACTGACGATATATACACACAATCAGAGCATTTTATAAAAAGATGGGTGACACTGACACCTATGCCACCAACATAGAGTCATGAATGCAAAATTTCTTTGAGAAACTCAAAACTATCACAATCCAAAAAATGAGGCATTAATTGTCAAGGGTTCATAGCTCG
Organism: Pinus taeda; assembly: GCA_000404065.3. Lineage (NCBI taxonomy): Eukaryota > Viridiplantae > Streptophyta > Pinopsida > Pinales > Pinaceae > Pinus > Pinus taeda. Next base: position 137,112 of record APFE031526400.1, on the reverse strand, counting down.
AGTGGTTGGGTGGTCTGTTTGTTCTTCACCCCACCCAAGTTCAATATTCACAAATGACATGCTGGTTCGTTGTGATAAGGCTAGAAGAGTAGATGTTCTTTCACGATTGGGATCACCCTTGTGGGTGTGTATTTGGACGTCTTGGTGCTTGCTAAGTGTTAAGTTTCCTTCTAGTTGTTGACTTGCGGGCTGTTGGCACTAGCCTAGGGGTTATAGTGGCAACCACCGACTTTGAACTTGGACCTCACACAGGTAATCCAAATGAGTTATTGATTCCTCTAGATCCAAAAAAAGTGGGGGACTAGTTATAAGATCCATGACAAGAATTGTTTACAACTAACTAGGATCAAATCATTGGATTTAGATGCCAAAATATATGTTGATTACTAGAATTAAAGTCTACCTTGAAATCTGCATCATAATTGAACAATCACATGCATTGGACCTCCTATACTTGCAAAAGTTGAGTGTCATCACCATTATGCTTCAACACTGACGTATTGCTCCAAGAGGTTCATCCATCACCAAGTGCCTCATCCATTGTTCGCCTCCTTTTGAGGCTTGGGCATGTCAAAAATGGCTAGGGGCATGGAACGGATTTTGTCATCCAAAGATAGAGGTGGAATTCATTGTGATAGTCTCGTGGCCAAATTTGTTATCTTTCTTGCCTCTCTTAGACTTGCCTATTAGCTTGGTGGTGAGGTGGGTGATGTCGTAACCTAATGCAACTTTTGTAATGACATTGGTCATTGTGTTTGTGAATGGTTCATTGAGGTCTTGTGTATTGTACAATGTTCAACCCCAATACTCCAAAAGCTAGTATAGGTACTCTAAGTCCAAAGGAAGTTTCTACCTGAGCTTGGATTTGCAAAGAAATGTTAAGGATAATTGAAGATTTATCAGCGTAGGAAAATGCTCAATCCCTCCTTGTGCACTTGAACTTAATAGCATTACAAGCCTTCCATAAGTGGATTTTTTTTTGGTTTTTTTTTGCTCAAAGTAAAAATAAAGATTGATGATCCAAACTCTCCTATCACCCAATAGGGTCACTTTCCAAGTAAGTTGATCGTAAGAAACTTGAACACATAACATGTTGTCCCAATCCATGCCGTCTTAGCCTTTATATGTAGCCAAAACAAATTATTGAAAGATTCTTAGGTTCTGCTGGTGCTTTGTAGATGGTTTGCAATGTGTAATCCAAAGATAGACGTGGAAGTTCATTGTGATAGCTTCGTGGCCAAATTTGTTATCTTTCTCGCCTCTCTTAGACTTGCGGCTTGCCTATTAGCTTGGTGATGAGGTGAGTGATGTTGTAACCCTAATGCAAATTTTGTAATGGCATTGGTGATTGTGATTGTGAATGGTTCATTGAGTTCTTATGCATCGTACATATTGTTCCATCCCAGTACTCCAAAAGCTAGTATAGGTACTCTAAGTACAAAGAAACTTTATCCCTGAGCTTGGATTTGCAAAGAAGGGTTAAGCATAATTGAATATTTATTAGCGTACGAAAATGCTCAACCCCTCTTTGTGCACTTGAACTTAATAGCATTACAAGCCTTCCATAAGTGTTTTTTTTTTGTTCTTTTTGCTCCAAATAAAAATAAAGATCGGCGATCCAAACTCTCCTATCACCCACTAGGGTCACTTTCCAAGTAAGTTGATTGTAAGAAACTTGAACACATAACATGTTGTCCCAATCCATGTCGTCTTAGCCTTTATATGTAGCCAAAACAAAATATTGAGATATTCTTAGGCTCTATTAGTGCTTTGTAGAAGGTTTGCAATGTGTAATCCATGTAGTGAATTCAGAATGAAGTTTTTGAATTTTGTTGAAGTTTGTATCTAACTTTGCAATTTGATTGAGACATTTATAACCAATAACATATTTGGTTTATACAAATGAATTTTTAAAGATTTGAAGCTATTCCTTCCACACTTCAATTATAAAAGACAAAGTATTAAGAATGAGCCTTTGGAATTTTCTTAAGAGCCAACTTATATGGATTTCTTAGCCTGAAGATTTGCATAAATTGAACCTAGAGAATCCAATCTCTACCTTGTGAGGAAAATATGCCTTGTAGGGTTCTAATTCCTTTTTGAAACAATTGTAGTAGAGAGAACCATGGGATTTTTGCTTACCCTTACCAAGCAAAACAATAGACCATTGTAGGGAGTGATTATTATTTTAAATCCCGTCTTTGACTTGGTCCTTTTTCCATTCCATGCAGGGTTTAATGGTTTCCTATGTCTTCCAACTAATTTTAACTACAAAAAATCTTTTTATTTTAACCAAGGTTGAGGTAATGTGAAGTGTTTGCAAAATGAATGCTTGCCAACAATATTTGTTGTAAGATGTGTTGGATCTAACATAAGATGTAGTAGAAGATTAAGAGCTTCTTCCCCTTAGAATAACCAGATAAATCATTTAGCATAAAGGGCTAGGGCTTGATTTTGCACATTGAAGACACCCAAATCTCCCTATTAGTAAAGGTTTCGATATAGGTTCCAACTAACTTTTTGATCTAGCATTTTTCATGATCTAAAGGGTTCAATAGAGGTTCTAGCTAATTTTTTCGCTCTAGCACATACTAGGATTGAAGAAGGTCAACATGATGAGTAATATACATATTTGCAAGCGCCTAGGTGTAGATTTAGTATTGGGCTACTAACGAGAGAGACTTAGGGGACACTTGGTCACTTTCTACACATTCCTATTCATGATTGACTCCCAAATCTCCTCAGGCTAGGTCCAAATCCAACTTGTGTTTTCTAGTCAATTCAATAATAGGACACTGCTTTCACAATAGCATGAACTTCTTTCAGTTAATGTTGGACCTCAAAGCCAAGTGAAATGTGTCTAGACATTCATTGGAGTTTTTGTAGGAAGTCTCATCCTTCTTAATTGATTGGGAGGACTCATCAACAAAATACCCCTTGATCAATTTTTCATCCTCCCTACCCAGGAGAGGGATTCCCTAGATGGCTTCCAAACTAATGTCTCTTTGAAGAAAATAGCCTAAAGCTTTTGTAGCCATGACATACAACATTGATACCAAAGGGCATTCTTGTCTATTCAATAAAAAACCCAATCTCTTAAGAATTGAAACCATCGATAATGTGGCTAGTGGATTTGTTTCTGAAGATAATGTCAACAACTGAGAGATTGGGCGAACCTTAAGGCTTATAACTTAACGATGGTGAATGATCAGCCCACACAATGATAGGGCTTCTTGGAATCTGTTTTTGGGAACACAAATGTTTGTCTTGTTTCTCGAGCCTAAGTTGCATGATATGGGGAAACGAAAACACGTATCTAAAATGGAAATGCACGTAAACATGACCCCTCAAAATTTAGGAAATAGGGAAATACGATATATATATATATATATATATATATATATATATATATATTATATATATGTGTGTGTGTGTGTGTGTATACTACTACACACACACACACACACACACATATATAGTATATAGTGTTATTTTAGAAAATATATTGAAACTTTGAAACTCAATGATGGTTGTGGCTGCTCAAAAACACCACAAAACAACCAAAAACTATGGTTGTAGTTGCCCAAAAGATCACAAAACAACAACAATGATGGCTATGGCAACCTAATAATTTGAATCCTCTTTTGCCGAAGTCACCCTTGCTGAAATCCTCCTCACTGAAATCACCCTTGCTCAAGCCTCAAACAATGTGAGGAGAAAGGAAAGGGACATCCTCTTTTAAAGAAATCTTCTACTTCTAGAGGCTTCTAGGGATTTCCAAAAAGTATTATTAAAACCTCATCACTAAAAGAAATTGATTTTCAATCACATAAAAGTGAATTTTAGTTGGCCCAATGCCAAAAATAAGCCACAGAAATGTGCTATATGACACCACACTTGTTATACGAATGCTGAAATGCAGTGTATGGCACTTGAAAATTAAAAAATGTGAAACATGTTTTAGGTGAATTTCAACCATGTTTTGGGGTTTTTGTATTGAAACAAATAGTACATGGGATGGCGGTTAATGTTCCTTTCAATATCTTATTATTGGGTTAGCCTTACCCCTTTAACCTTAGTCGTAGATATATAAATAAGCATCTCCTAGTTGTTAATTGTTAGTGCCCTAAAGAAGGCTTTAGTCGGCCTATTACCAATACGATCTAGTGTAAACAATCTTGAGTTTTAGCTCCCTTTTCTCTCCTCACCTCCATAGTTTGAAGGTTATGTCATAGCCTGGCTACTCAGGCTTCAAGCTTGTTATCAAATGAGCTTGGTTGCAACCTCTTTGTAATGCACTTGAGCTCTATTTTGGTTGCTCATGTCTTTTTCTTCTTTAAATCTCATGGTTGAAATGTCTCTTCCAAAACTAGACATAAAAGTGAAAGTCCTAACAACATCATTTTTACACCATTGAATCCATCCCTCATTTCCTTGAGTAAAAACAAGGTTCCAAATGATTTGATTATCAAATGAACAATTAGGGCTTCAAGGATGTGAAACATTGAGAAGGTAGTGAGACCCCGACACACACAACCTATTATTGCCACACACAATATTGAAGATAACTAAGATGAGATACTTTTACTAATGTCCAACATGTGACCACATAATTAGATCAATGTGACTAAAAGTCAAAGATGCATCCGTTGTGAATACTATGTGGGAGTGCTAAAGCAAATCCTAGATAATGGTAAAAGAAAGAGAAAAAGGCGATAATCAGGCAATTCATTGATAATTAGATAATGTTGCTTCAACCAACACAGGGACATGCTTGGCATTGTGGCAGTTGCAAGCAAAGCTGTTTTGGTTAGTAGCCATGACTTTATCAAGTTGCTTGGAGATTCTTTCCTTCCATTTCCTAAAATTCGACCTAGTGAACCAAAGGTTGAAACAATCACTGTTTTTGTAGACATTCGTGTTGTATAACCATCAACTTGAGTAGAGGATAAACTTTGTTTCCCTTTCCTCAATGCACCACCAGTGAGGGAGGAGGCCTTCTTTGGATTGATTAGACTTTATCATGTTGAAACCACTACATGCTTAAGCAAACAATTGGGGTCTTAGAGATGAAAAACATTGAGAAGGTAGTGAAACCCTGAGACGTAGAACTTATTATTGCCCCAAATGATATTGAAGACAATTCATTTATAATCAGACAATGTCACTTCAACCAACACATAAACATGCTTGGAGCGGTGGCAGTTGGAAGCAGAAATGTTATGTTTTGAAAGCATGTCTCTATCAAATTGGCTGAAGACTCTTTCCCTTCCTTTCTTAAAACTTGACCAAATGAACCAAAGGTCAAAATGCAAACTTTTTTTGTTTACATTTGGGTTGTTGTATTACCATAAACTTGAGTAGAGGATAAGCAATGTTTTTCTTTCCTTAGTGCACCATCAGTGAGGGAGGAGACTTTCCTTGTCCTCATGAGACATAATGATGTTGAAATCACTATATTTTAATTGGTTAATGTCGATGAACTTGTTGTCCATTCAATGCCCAAAGGCTGCATGGTTTGAAGCATTGATGTTGGCCATCTCCATAGTATGGTCATCAAGGTTCAACAAATTCCATATCAGCATCTGGGTTGGATTGTCACCTTAATCAGAGAGACACATGAAACAAGCTTGGATGGCAAAAATGTTGCTACACCATTTTTTCCTTGTGTGTTGATAAAAATGTCCAGACACTTGTTTGAATAGAAATGAGAAAGGTCTTTAATAGAAAAGCTACACTTTTGACTTCCTTTAGGCAAACTTAATCTATGCTTTGGATATAATGGCATAATTGTTTGATTGTGCCCTTTCGACAGGGCTCAAAGACCCTCCGAGCACTTCATTAGAAAACTTTGATGTGAAGTTCCTGCTTTGCTGCTGCTATGATGGCTAGTGTCCATCCTGTCTACCTCCTTGAGAATTTAAAAGCAGTTGAAGAGTCAAGGTTTGCACAAGTGGGAAAAAATCATGTAGAATATTTGATATTCGAGGTGGATGCAAGTGATGTGGAGGTGATCTGGAAAGCCTAACGACATTTGGATGAGCTTGTGCTCCTCAAGAGCTTGAGGCAGCAACCTTTGGTGAAATTAGATCAAATTGCATGTGATTTATGGGCCCCGCAAAGCTAGCTTTACGTTAAGAGGCAATTTAACGCTGGGTTTGATTCTAGAGGGGGCCATTTTGTACTACAACCTTCTTTCTGACCAAAGTCCAATTGTTTATGGCTTCAAGGGTTGTAGCAACTTGAGTTTCTAAGCTCTAGTTTGTTGGTTGGTTGGTGATGAAGGGTTTTTGCCATTTGGCTATAAGGGAATAGTCATTAACTTGATGATGAGAACTTCCATTGAAAAGATAGGTATTCTAGAGATGTTAATGTAGGGCATCGAGTAATGAATAATGTTATCATGGACTTGAATATCAATATATTCGTTCAACTTATTTGATAGGTTGACTTGCACATAGATTCTTGTTTTGGGCCACAATTTAAATGAATTTCCCTGTGGACTGTGCTAGCTTATTTAAAAAGTCCCAAAAGTGTATTGATAGAGATTTGGGATATCAACTCAATTGAGGTAGTGAAGCTCGACATAATTCTGTGTCAAGAAATTCTCAATTCAATGGGAGAACACACGCGAACACATTAAAAAGTGTTGAATATTGATTTTGCACATTTGACATGGCGGGTAGTATACAACATGGGCATTAAATTCCAATGCCCTAATGACTGTTTTAACATCATTTTACTGGATCTAACAGTTAAGAACATGTGTTTTATCTTTGTGGTCATAGGTCTAAATTTAGAGGGATAGGCTATGTACACCTCTGTGTTGAAAAAGTTGGCATGGGCAAAAAATCAGCAAGGGTCTTAAAAAACATCGTGGAAAAATCAGTGAAAAAATTGAAAAACCACGATAAACATTAAGAAATGCAAAATATATTCATTTTTTTTCTTTAGTTTTTTAAACATATAAAGCAACAACATCAAATAAGCACACTGGCACATAAATATGAAGAAAGCACTGATATATATGATGTAGTGGATGCCAAATAAAAATGATACATCAAAAACGATACTAAATCTGACTGAACTTTGATAATTGTCCAATCAAGGACTCCAATGTGGAGAGCCAATATAAAATAACATCACATATATAAATGTATCTCATCATCATGAGTTATATGTACAATGGCAAAAGAAGCAAAACTAGTAGCTAGCTATTTGAGATTAGTGCCCTCTCCCCTTTTTACAAGAAAAGATGATGGGTTGATTGTTAGGCCTGCCCCTAACAGTAGAAGGCCTTGGCCCTGCACCAAATGTCAGACAATGACTTATGGGTATAGAATTGTGCTCTCCAATATCAGTAGAAGGTGCTGCTGATGTGGACACATTCTCCTCCTCCTCCTGTTGTTGTTGCTCCCCTTCCTCCTCTTGTTGCCCCCGCAGTTTTACCAATGTTATTAGAACCGAACCGGTGATCGAACCGAAAAACCCTGTGGACCGGGAACTGGTAAAAAACTGGAAAACAAACCCGTTTACCAAAAACACATAAAATATTCATATTTTAAATAAACACATATATATTCATGTGCGGATTGAATCCAAACCATTTATGCACAAATATGCAAAAGTTTTCATTTACATTGCATGTAAGGGTGCACATAACTAAAATAGCATCAAGTGCAATCCATATTTGAACCGAAAATACATCAACAAATAGGCTCTTGATGGCCTCTAGCATCTAAAAAGAATTATCCTACAACAAATGCATACATATCATCAAAATCATTGCCTATATTGGGTTCTTCGCCAACATTATAACCATTTAGGCATTAAAATAAGATAGAAAAAATGTGGCACGTCATGTCAAGATTTTGTTTGAGTGATGGGTACATTTTTAGTAGAGTCATGATAGAGGAGTTCGACAACCAATGCCACTATCATCAAAACACATAGAGGGCTTGGTGCTCTTTATTAAATACTAGTTCCATATCCTCGTACATGGCAAAATCTAGAGGAAACGTTGCAATCCCCCCAATTTTGAAACCTTGAAAAATTGTTAAGTCTGATGGATTTTGAGTGAAATCTAAAATTCTACTTTCTCCATATGAAATCCAATGAGGTTGACCGTTGGAATCGTTCTCAAACATTATTTCATGGTAATGTTAAACATTTAAGTAAAAGGATGAAAATGAAAATTTAAGGAAAATGTCACTTTTACTTTAAGAATTCAAGTTTTTAACATTATCATGAATTGCATAGCAATACTAGGGCCATAGGCTTGATTATTAGGTTGATGGCCATAGGCTTGAATATTAGGCTAGCCTAGGGGAGGGTAAGAAGTGGGCCAACCAACTAAAAAAAGAAAAAAAAAAGAAAAACAAATTTTTGCACGGAACCGGTCCTGAACCGTCTAGTTCAATACCAAACAGGGATATTCTGGTTCAGAGCCCCAATTTGGAGCGGTTTTGGGCTGAAAACGGCTGGACTGGCTGGTTTTGATAACATTGAGTTGTACTACTATTGGTTCGTCCACTAACCATGTAGGTGACTCATCCATGATGGAAAGCTCAGACTCCACCCTCCACTTAAACAAACATCAAGTCTAAAGAAATGACATCCACATTTGGTGATCTCTCCGTTTGCTTCATCCATAGTTGGATATTGTAATGGACATACACCAAGCCATTAAGGCATAAGAACTCCAACCTATAAAAGTGTCATAAATGTTTTTATGTCTGGATTCTTGATGGTCATAAATTACAATAAATATGATTGCTCACTTGAAGTTCAAAGTTATAACCTGTTGCGCTTCTTTGAGTGTATTTTTTCAAATACATTCCAATTGCAGTCACACCCTGAAGCGCTTCAGGTCTGACTAAGGATTCTAATGGCAATTTTTTGTAATTAAGGTATACCGTATAAGAACTCCAACTTATAAGGGTGTCATAAGTTTTTTTATGTCCTGACTCTTGAGGGTCATAAACTACAATAAATATAATTGCTCACTTGATGTTCAAAGTTATAATCTGTTGCGCTTCACACCCTGAAGTGCTTCAGGTCTGACTAAGGCTTCTAATGGCGAATATCTGTAAATTTTGTGCCCTTGCACCATAGTTTTGATACCAAGCATCTACAACAAAATAAAGAAAAGTTAAAACATAATTAAACTTCAAATAAAACATAATTGAATTTAAAAAATTTAGAGTTCTAAATTAGTAAGTTCTAATGAAGCCTGATTTGTCACTTATGTGGCGTCGAGGTGGCCCTTTCATGAATGGCGCCATCAAAGCCAAATAGTTCAGTACCATCCCGATACCTCTTTATCTCGCGATTGATTGTGTTGTGAATCTCGGGATTAGGTACCATCCTATGAAGACAAGTATGGAGCCCTTCCATTTCCTTGACATTAAAATCAAAGTTGCATTTGTAGGAAAATGTAGGGTTGGAGAAAAGTGCTGCCACATGAATGGGTTGATGAAGCAGCCCTGTCCACCGATTATCAATCACTTCCCATAAAATCATGTGTTTATTAAACCCAGGGTACCCTTGTCCATGTAATAAGCTCGAATAGTCTCTTTGGTCCTATCCTTGGCCTCATACAAATAAATGATTGCAGGCTTATCGCTGTCTACCAATCTCAGAATTTGTACATAAGGTTCACTAATTGAGAACACTTCTACTCCTTGTGAAAATGAGTCAATATACACTAATTTAGCAATGGCTCTCCCATCCTCTCTCTTGCTATATTTACAATTATGCCACTCATCACAAACAAACATTTGTTTGAACTGAAACTGATATTGAAGAAAAGATTGAAGAGTAATGAAGTTGCTGGCAAAACGTGTGATTGTAGGATGTCGTGACTCCCTGTTTCTGGTGTATCACGAGGTTAAGGACAAAAACATGGTTATATGTGAACTTGTGGATGCTTCTAGCCATATCAATCACCTTTCTGATGAAGGAGAGTTTCCCCCGTATCCTCAAGAATCAAATGATACAATGTGCAATGCATGGAGTCCAGAACAATGAGTGGTGCCTGTCCATAAGCATCCTAACAGCAGCCAATAATTAGCTGCATTATCTGTTATGATTTGCACCACATTATGTAAACCAATCTCCTGGAAGAACCAATTTAACAGCTCACATATCAATGCTGCATGTTTTATATGTGCAGATGCATCCACCGATTTAAAAACATGGTACCTCTAGGACAATGCACCAAGAAATTTAGAAGGGTCCTACCTTTCCTATCTGTCCAGCCATTAGACATCACTGTGCATTTAGAGACCTCCCATGATTGTTTCAATTTCGCCAATCTAGAGTTGATGTCATTCTTTTCTGCTTGAGGGATTGCCCCCCACAACAATAACATCACAGATTGGCTACCAAAATGGATGTGATGCTAAGAGGTAAGTCACTCCAGAAAAGACACCTCCCAAAAACCTTGTCTGCTTTTTGCTTCTCCCTTTTTTTAAACATATGTAGTGCTTTTGTACCCTGGGCCCATAACAATAATAGCATCACAGATTGGCTGCCAAAATGGATGTGTGATGCTAAGAGGTAAGTCACTCCAGAAAAGCCACCTCCCTGAAACCTTGTCTGCTTCTTGCTTCTCCCTTTTCTTTTTTATCTCTGACTTGGTTGAAGGTTGTGCCCCAAATCCGGTTCGTGGAACAAAAAATGATGACCTCTCAGTAGGTGAAGTTCTGGAGCCCCCCCTTCTATTCTCAGATAGCTCTGAAGATCTGTCTGCACGTTCGGCCCTGTTTGCAGCCTTTCTCTTCTCTCTTTTTGTCCTTTGCATAAATTGCATCATGTGCAGCTCTCATAACCTCCGTGCTAGATGAAGGACAAAGCCCAACATCATGCTCGGGGATTTTAGCCAAATGGTATTTCAACTGGCGAATCCCTCCTGTCATATGCACCCCACACAATTTGCAATTCAGTATTTGCTGGTTTGTTCCACCTTCAGGTTCCCCATACTTCCAAAATGGGTGCAAGGGATTTGGCATATTTGCAGTGGAAATAGACAGGTTCAAAATTCAATCCTAGGGCACCAAAAACACAAAAAATGGCATTAAGCCCTCATTACACCCATTACACAAAAAATAACAGCTTCATTTAAAAAATAAAATTTTTAGAAATTGAAATTAGTTTATTTGCAATGAAAAATGGCAATAAGAGTGTGCATAAAAAAGGTTAAAAACTAAAATCAAGCTTGCTGCCCAAATATGGAAGAAACCCTTGCATTGTTTCATGGGCATGAAAATCATAGCAATTGACCAAAAAAGATGGTGGAAAACATTGGTAGGCAAAGAGGCAAGCAAGCATATACCTAAATGTATGGAAAAATCATTAACATGGGGGTATTTAAGAACATACCTATGAATGGAAGATGAAAAGTCTGTCTAGCTTGATTTAGCAAATGATCTTAAACCTTTGACTCACAAAAAATTCTTTGCTGGTGATGATAAGGGCTGTTTGGCCGTCAATCCCACCTTGAAAATCACTAGAAGCTCTTCTCCTCCTTTCTCCAACAGCAAAAGAAAAATCCAAATCTATCTTTAAAACCCCCTTTCTTTGTGATTTTTTGGGTTGTGATTTTTCTTTTTGTTGTTGTTGTTGTTTGGTTTTCTTTTTTTTTTTATATTTAAATTCTTAATTGTTTGGTTTGTTTTTGTTCTATTTATTTCTTTCTGGAAAAAAGCGTGACTTTTTTCGAAATAATCACGATTTTACTCACTCAAAAATCATAAATTTTTGCTGATTTTATCAACACTGGTCCCACAAACAAGGGGGCCTTATATGTCAATTTGACATTTGGCTAGGCTGTGACCTTAAATTAAATGACTTATATATATATATATATATATAACATTGCCAGGTTCATTTTTTGTCGTCATCATTGAACTTCTATTTAAGGAAGTTCTAAAACCTGATTGTCATTGGGCATGTGACTCTAATCAAAACTTATATGGCATGCTAGTGTTTAGAGTTGACTAGGATTTTATGATAAGAAATCTATATTTTGACTCTTAAGACTAATGCAATTTAGGATTGTGGGATCCTTGTTTGCTTGAGACCCAAACAAACTAACATCCTAAAACCTGCAAATTGTACTAATTAAACTCATTTATGAAATCAAAAGACAACAAAGCATTAAATTATGTTTGCGTCTTACAGACTATGGCTTGTATTTTCAGCTAACATTTTATTGTTAGCTGAAAAAATAGTTTGTTGTGTTCTACATCAAAATATTTGAATTTAGTAAATGTCTTTTTGCTCCGAAAAAATATTGTAACTTCTGTTCAAGATGAAAAGAAAATACATTCTGCATTGTATATGCATTTAACAAGGCTATTAATCAAATAGGTCTTCAAGCATAGACAAAAAATACCAGTACTGGGCTCTTATCTAGATTATAACCTGTTCCTAGAGTTCATACATATTCATAAATAGATCGTCTCAGCAAGATTGATATGATATCAAAAAACTATTGCATATTCTGTTCATAAACTGCTCAGCAAGCCCTTTAGAAATTTGTTCAGCGATACCAGTCAAATAACGAAACCAAATCACCACAGGCTTCTCATTTGAAGGCATGAAGAAAGGTCTGGTAAGGTTTCTAATAAACCATGAATGAGGGAGAACTAACTTTGGAATCAGGTGAAAAGAGAGCTGATCTTTCCAGGAATGATAGAGAATATTCATGCACTTGCCCATTCTTTGATTCTGGCACTTTCCAGACTCCATTGTCAAACTGTAATTCTTCTTTGGAGAGAACATTAGTTTTAGTGTTGAGCTATCTGTAGACATGAGGAAAAGAAATGGGGTTAAAACTAGTTTGCATTCTCTTGACATCTTCAAAAATGAAGCTCAAAATCAAATTTTGCATCCTCCACATCCCCTTCATCCAATCTTTAAGTTATAGCAATAATTGAAAATGTTATCTACAAGTTCATGAAAATAAAAAAATTATTTGATCTTTTTAGCTTATACTTTCAGATAGCTTTGGACCATAGTATTCAAAACTGATCGGTTTGAACTGTAAACTGGTCAAACTGCCTGGTTCATTAGCAAAGGCCAATGGACCGGTTGAAAAACTGGGTTAGCTCGCCCTCCTCACTGGTTTTTTGGCCAAAGTGGGCATAAACCGGCCGGTTTATTGCCAGGCTAGCCGTGGACTCCACAGAAAGTTGTTTCACAGTTTTTTCAAGTGGTTTTGAGGCAAACTAGGGGTTGTTTCCCTCCAACAACCCCTAAGCCTTTAAAAGGATTCCTCCCCTCTCGTTTGCCTTACACATCTCATTTGGAGTTTTTGTGAGCTTGGAGAGTGTTGAGTTTTCGCTGGAGTAGTGGAACAACAGAGAATTTGGGCTAAGTAGTAGCCACCATGGCTCCACTTTCAGATAGCTTTGGACCATAGTATTCAAAACCAACTGTTTTGAACTGTAAACTGGTCAAACTGGCCGGTTCATTAGCAAAGGCCACTGGACCGGTTGAAAAATGGGGTTAACTCACTCTCACTGGTTTTTTGGTCAAACCAGGCATAAACCGGCTGGTTTATTACCAGGCCGACCACGGACCCCACAGAAAGTTGTTTCACAGTTTTCCAAGTGGTTTTGAAGGAAACTGGGGGCTGTTTCCCTCCAGCCACCCCTCTAAGCCTTTAAAAGGATGCCTCCCCTCTCATTTGCCTCACACATCTCATTTGGAGTTTTTGTGAGCTTCATTGTGAGCTTGGAGAGTGTTGAATTTTTGCTGGAGTAGTGGAACAACAGAGAATTTGGGCCAAGTAGTAGCCACTGTGACTCCAAAAGTCAAGGATACAACATGGGCTTATCGTGATATGATTGATGGACTAAGATCTGCAAATTTTGCCAAAAATCTATTGAAGGAGGGGGTATTAACAGGGTCAAGCAACATTTGGATGGGATAGGAGGCCATGTAAAGCCATGTAAAGCACCAAATCAAGTAATAGGGCATATTAGGGCAGAATACCTTCAGAAATTTCAGACTCAAGTCACTCAAACAACTGAGAAGTTTGTGACTCAAGTAGTTGAAAAGTTTGAGAATCGCGACTCAACTGAGTTTGAACATGATGAGAAATGATAATGTTGATCACTAATATGTAGACTTGTAGTAGGCCAGTGGCCCCATATAGCTTGTAGCATTGTTTGTGGACTCTAGAGGCCATTTAGAGAGCATACTTGATTACATATTTTGTTGCTGATATTTATTGCATTCGGTGTTATTTTGATATATTCACCTTTACATGATATATAGATGAACAAACTTTGCATATTTTATCTCTATTGGTTTGGAATCATGGTTATAAATCTTAAAAATAGTTTTTTTTTTTCATTAAAAATTAATTATTTCATGTATTTCTTAAAAACCGGTTCATTGAGATCTAACCAGTCCCGGTTTGACCGGTTCTGGTTTGAAACCTGGTTTATTAGGTGGACCGGTCCGGTCAGCAGTTCCGGTTTTGAATACTATGCTTTGGGCTTTAATTTCTTGACTTCTGTATGTTTAAGCCAATTTAGTTTCAGAATGTATGATATTTGTTTAGTAATCTCACAGTATTTATGTTTGATGCTTTGCAGTTGCGCGAGATCTTCCTTCTCAGGACTGATGATCCATTTGCATTGCAGTTCAGTGAAAGGACTGTGTTTTGTTCTACATTTGAGATTCTAGCATATGATTTTAACTCTCATTGTGCTGTTTTCACTGTTGTCTTTGTTATACCTCTGGCATTAAATTTGACTCTTGCTTAGAGGATGTAATGCAGAAAGACAATGAAGGACAGACATTAAATAAGATTTAATACTGGACAAAATTTTAAATTCAACATCTTTTGAATGGATTTGCAGTGGGCATGGAAAGTTGTATCTCTAATTATGTCTTTGTGCTTTTATGCTTGCATTGCCTTCTTTTGAGAATATCTTCTAAATGAGACTGTTTATTTAGTGTGACCAAAAACTCTTACTAATTTAGATGTCATTGATCCCTGCAAATTTAATGTAGTGTTTTCTGGTACACCCTCTCTTTTCCACAGAATTGAAACTGTCTGGATTGGAGAGCTGAGATAGATGTTATGTTTCACTCTGATTCTTGATGCGAGAGTCCATCTACTGTTATTTGATAAACTAACAGTCAATCATACTGCCAGTTGTTTCTATAGCATAAGACGGTCAGATTCCATTCCTTCACTCTGTAAATGCACATTTCTTATTCGAGTTTTTCACAAGTGTGATGTCCTTTTACATCTAGTTTTCTGTGGCTTTGCCATCCTTGTTTATGACTGTTCACCATCCACAATTTATGTTAAAGAGTTGATGCAGATATAATGAAGTATACTCAATTCTGTGGTTCTGTTAAATGCACGTTTCTTAGTGTAGCTTATGATAAGGATGATGCTCTTTTTCTGTTATTCATCTGTGGATTTGCCATCCCTTGTTTAATATATTTCTGTCTGAAAATTATGTTCCAGATTTAATGGAGGTATAACTACGTTCATGGTTTTTACTTCATTGTTCTGATGAGCTGCTTCCTCTGCTTTTGGGATGTATATTGAAGTATACTCAATTCCATGGTTCTGTTAAATGCACATTTCTTAGAGTAGCTTCTGATAAGCATGACACTCTTTTACTGTTATTTGTCTGTGGATTTGCCATCCTTTGTTCAGTATTTTTCTGTCTGAAATTTATGTTCCAGAGTTAATGGAGGTATAACTAACATTCATGGTTTTTACTTCCATTTTCTGATGAGCTGTTTCCTCCTCTTTTGTGATGCTTACTATTTTCTTTGTAGAATTTGGGGAGCTTGAAAGCATTGCAGAAGTAGAGTGCCTGTATATCATAAAATAATTGGATTCTTTTCATTAATGGATAGATTTTGTATTTAGAGAAAGCTGCGGCCGAACTGGATGGCAATGTAATTAAAAAAGTTTAAAAATTGCTAGCAGCCTATCCAAGTGAAATATTCTATCTTGGCATACACTACTCCAAACCATATAGTATTGGCAGGTTCACTGGCTTGCAAACTGTGATGATGATAAAACTACATGCTAATGCATAGAAAATTCAAAGAAAATAAACTGAAGTCTGCCCAGGGAAGGAAAGTGGTGGGGTGTGCAGCAGTGTTCAAATCCATCAGGGCTTCCAAAGCTTCTTCCAGTGCTGGCATGCCTGCTGGTTGGTCAATGGGCATAACAACTTCCATTTTCATCTCTGCAAACCAGAATGGTGCTGTCTGATGCAGCCAAGACACCTATGCTTCTGGAGGAGAATTCCCAAACAAAGAGTTACTACCTTGTGCCAAGGTCGAAGGGAGGACAGCGTGAGGAAGGCCAAGATGCAGCCACCATTCTATTAACCAGTGACTTCAGAGAGTCCCACTGCAAATACAACTCCAAATGCTTACTGCAAGTGACCTACCTGAAGGTGTTTAAATTTTTTCTGCTTCAACTTCCAAGCGCTGAGTGCAGTTTCTACTGTACAATCATCTTCAACCCTTTCTCAGCACTCATTTTCTTTCCAAACCCTCATTTCTTCTATTCTATCTGATGGTAGTTCATAACACTACATTGAGCCTCCGTGACCTCCTTTTCACACCTTTGAATCCCTCTCTGTACATCCCTCAGATCACACAAATTGCAGCACCTCTGATGGCAGTGACTGCCCCTTACTGTTCATGTAGGAGAGAGAGAGCATTCCCAAATCCCAAAAAGGAACAGAGAAGTGTCACTAAAGCCAGCCCTGATACTGGCAAGAGTGATGTGACCTTCACCTTTGTCTGCAACCACTCTACCATGGCTAGAAAAGAAGATGGGCATGTAAGAAATATACCCTTCCAGAATCAACCAGAGAATAAACCCACACTAAACCAACCTCCAATACATCTCACTGTTCAAGAATGAGCTGACCGTCAATGATACAGTAAGAAAGGATTTAGTGGAGGCAATAAAATCCTGTTTCCTTGATGATGCTTGGCGGAGTGCATGTTAGGCATTGTATCCTTCACTGGAGACTCCATTAATATCATGGTAGAGGGGTGAGAAAAGGAACCACCACAGCCATTTCCACAAATCCAACTTTCATCCATTGTTGCTCCAATGTTGCCTGGAGATCAACCTTCCCATTTTGCGCCCTTGGGACTTGGTTAAATGTGATTGATTTTCTTCCCATTAGGACTTGGTAAAATGAGATTGATTCAAAGTGATGACTTAAAGCAATTACCCTTTGAGTGAGGTGATATTACCTGAAGTTGTTCAGAGGGGGTTGATGGTACAATGATCTGGTGACAATTGAAGAATTCCTATTCTCGACTTAGATATGCCTCTCTCCTTTAGGATAGATAAACCTTGAAAAATTTCTAAAGGAAATAGCATGACATCAAACACACAAGGATGCATTTATGATATACTGGGATATCTGCACAGTTTAATATTTATTTAATTTTAGCATTTTTTGATGTCTGTAGTGTGGATATGCATGGGACATGCATCTTGCACAGGACATGTTTCCAAGAGTGTCAGAACAATGAGTGTCCTATGTGTTTGGCACCTGTCAACTTGCAAATGAGGTATTGCCTGCCGATTTAGGTTATCATATATTTTTCAAAAGGAATAATAAAGCTACAATAGCCTGCCTCTGAGATGCTTTTAGCCCTCAGGGGTGGCTTAATTGGTGATTGTCATGTTATGAAGTGTTATGTAAACTAGAGATTTAAGGTTCAAATCTCTCATGGGTCAGGGCAAAAAAAAAAAGAAGAAATGCTCTTGAAAGCAATAGGTGGTGTAAAAGTTTTTCTTCTGGCATGACAATTCTTATTCCAAATGTTTTAAATTTTGTTTGTTGGAATTCTTTGAAGGTTTTTTTGTGCGAAAAAAGAAATGCTCTTGAAAGCATAGGTGGTGTAAAAGTTTTTCTTCTGGCCTGACAATGCTTATTCCAAATGTTTTAAATTTTATTTGTTGGAATTCTTTGAAGGTTTTTTTGTGCTCGTAAAGAACATGTGAATTATTTTAGAGTGATGCACATTAGGTTATAAGTGGACCGTGGTTCTCCTTTTTCTCTGTTCTGTAGTTTCTTTTGAGCTGCTTTATATCGGGAAATAATAAATTCATGGTTTGTATTTTACTTGATATGTTGCTATACTTGTATTATGTTTCCTAAATAGGTTCTTCTCAGATTCTATTTTCTTTGACGTGTTTCCTTGGGATAATTCCACATCATGGAGTTTGGTTGGTTGGCATTTTCAAGAGTGATGGTGAATCATACAAATGAAATTATGATTTGTGTAATCTAATTTGTTGGAAGACTTGAGTTATCTCTGTTATATGTTCTTGGACTGCTGCTTTTTACTCTTGCTTTACTCGAACAGAGATCTAAGCGTCAGTGGGGTTTGATGATTGTTCCTTGAATGTTGTATACATTGTTTGGGAAACTTGAGATGAACGTAGCATTTGGAGTGAGTAGGAGGCTTGGTAGGTGTCGGTGCTGCTGGATGCGTAAACCGATGAGGGATCATACCAATTTTAAAGGACGTGCAATTTAGAGTGCTTAGTTTCAAACTCAACACTTGTTGTAGTTGCTTCAATTTTTACGCTTAGTTTCAAACTCAACACTTGTTGTAGTTGCTTCAATTTGCAAAATGATTACAGACCAGGGGATGGCACAATATTGCCAGTGCTGAAATACTCATCTGACCGCTGGGTTACTCTGCAAACAGTTGCAAATCTAATTTCAGTGCAAAAATTTATGGCATTGAGCTGGTTGGAATTTTCATGGTATATAACAGTGTTGGAACTCTTTTGAGCCTAACTTTATTCACATACTTAACTTTTTTCTCTTACAAGAAACCAAGGTGAGTATGTGTCTTGCCTCCTAGTCATACTTACCGTTTTGACCCAGATGACTCAGATTTCCAAATTAAATGAGTCAATATAGCCATTGTTGTGACTGACGTTCAGTCCTACTGGTATAAAATGAACAGAAAACTGGAAAGAGTAAAGCATCTATTTGATCCCATGGCAGTTTGTAGTATGCAATATCATCTTTGAATTGTGAAGGGTTATTATCGAAACCCTGCATCATATGAACATTGTTAATTTCCATATCAATGATTTTTTCTTTCAAATTATCCTAACAATTCTCGAGTTTGTCTAGATTTTGATTGAACTTACCAAGGCATTTTCCAAGTTGGGTTTGGTAGTTTTGGAATCCACGCTGTAGACATTGCATGTCTTCAAAGGTTCTGGAATCTTTTGCATATTACTCTTATTGTGTAGTCAATCTAACTTCACCATGATGTTCTCATCCTCCAACACATGTAACTCTATTTCAAGTTGGGTTTGGTAGCTTGCGTATCCACACTGTAAGCAGTCCATGTCTTTGAAGGTTCTAAAATCTTTTGCCTATCAATCTTATTATGTGGTAAATCCAACCTCATTATGATGTTTTCATTCTACAACTCGTGTAGCTCTATAATGGTGCTTTATAGTCAATCCCAATTAATGATGGTTTTTAACATCATTGGGTTTTCTTAATAATATCTATAAAGGCATCATTGGGTTTTCTTAATAATAAATAAATATAAAGGCATTCTCTAAGAAGAATTGAATGTTTGAAAATATGATTGACAATCTACACATGGTCCCCCTTAAAAAAGGATACAATATACACATACACATGGTTCCCTTAAAATGCAATATAATTATTAATTTACTTTTAATAAAAAAACAATAATTTTTAATAGAGATTAAATCTTATAATATCAAAAGAAAGTTGAAAGTAAACACTAAAATTTCACTTGTCGCTTAAAATATAATATAATTATTAATTACTTTTAATAAAAAACAATATATTTTAATAAAGATTAAATGTAATAATATTAAAAGAAAGCTGAAAGTAAACACTAAAATTTATATTAAAAGTAGAAGCTAAAAGTTAATTACCATGAGTATTATGGTGCACATTTATTATAGGAATATAAATATGTATTGTATTTCTTATTTTTTTTATTGTTTTTATAATCTTAGTCTTGGTAATATCTTCCATTCTAAAGTGAAGCTAAAAGTTAATTAGCAGGAGTATTATAGTGCACATTTATTATAGGAATATAAATATGTGTTGTATTTCTTATTTTTTTTATTGTTTTTATAATCTTGGTCTTAGTAATATCTTCCATTCTAAAGTGTCAATAACATCATTGTACGATATGTTAGAGGTTGAGCAATATCTAGAGGTTGAGCAATATCCACGCTACTGCGAAGCATTTAATGTTGCAAGAGTGTGGTATATAGGCTATCAGATTCTAAAGCAACAACTTACTTATCACATGCCACATCATTAAATGTTGCATAGTAGCGTGTAGGCTTGGAATTTGACGTCCCACAGGACGTATTTTTGATTTTAGAATGTATTTGACGGCACGGAGAAAATCTTCCATGTTAGGGTAGACGTGTGGTATACTTTCCCAACCCGTCGTTTTGACGTTTAGTTTCACAAGGAAAACGTAAAAATCTATAATATCTGTAATAGGTATTAGGACTCTGAGCCTTTCTCTTGAAATCTATGACTACTGTCAGTAAGTACTAGGTTGAAGTCATACGGGCTATGGCTTAATTAATTCCTAGTGTGCATACCAACCTGGAGTATATGATGCGTTCTCCAAATCAATTGTTTTTTCTTTTCGTCGTTCAGCGTTTATCCTCGATTTGGCCACGTTTACTGAAATTAAGTCACTCAGGTTTCATTACTGTAAAATTATGCATTTCTTGTCAAGTCAAGGGTACGTTGTGAGAAATTCCTTTAATTTCGTTGTGCCGTGAGAGTTAATCTTATCTACAGTGTTCTCAAATTCGAAAAAGCTATGATTTTTTCATTAATTTCATCGCTTGGTTTGCGTTTGGGTTGCAACTTGCGGGCCGCGGCCCATACTGGTATATGTCTTCCCGCAGATGGTATTTTTGTGTTTGTTTTTGAACTTCCCCACACTATACTATACTGGTTTGTGGATGCTCCTTACTGTGTTACTATTTTAGAGGAGTTGTTTCTATATAGTTACTGTTTGGACGCGACCCAGAATCTGCTACCGGTCACTATCTGCAGGTATGTCAATTACTCTGGCTTTTTTTATCAGCAGTGGTATGTTTGAATGTCACAGGTCCCTTGAAGGTTGTTGCTTATTTGTCTGGGAAGCAATTGTTTGGGCAGGCTGCAGAACCCTCTATGGCTTTGGCGGTTAACATAGAACTCATTTGTTTTGTTTCTAGGGTTTAAATCCTGGTTCAATTTTGGGGTAGATATTTATTTTGCCTGTCAAATTTTGGGATAAAGGTGTGTTGTTTGCACTGAATTAATGCAAGAATAGATTGCATTAATCCTTATCTATTTTCTTGCTCCGTTTTTAGGATGAGTCAATTTCTTAGAGCAATGGTTGGATTGAATACGTGCTGTTTTGTCTGTCTTTTCGCTCACAATATGAACCGTGAACAAATGGCTGAATGGCCAACCCATTGTCTCTGTAATAAATATGTTGAGAAAATTGCTAAATGTTATATATATATGAAATAGTTGTGTATTAATCGTCGTTCTTTGTGTTTGATGGCAATGAAAATCCAATTTCTGTAAGTTGACCAGATCAACCTTTCTCATATTAAAGATTTTTTATCATGCCTCGTGATCTTTTCTTGAAGGCGTTTTTACTTAAAGAGAATTCTTTTAGAATGTTCTGTAAGTTTGGCGTTTACCAAATAATTAGTTGAAACGCTGTCTAAGCAATAGAAAACAACCCCATCGAGTAGTCAGACATGCCTTGGCCAGAGCTTTTCTTCTGTAATTGTGGTAGACGTTGAATTACAAGTCTACTTGTGATTGACGTTGAATTATACAGGTCTAATGTTTATGGTCTGCACTTTTTTGTGACTTGTAATTTTTTAGGTTGTTAGTGACATATTGGTTGTCTTTTTTCATTGAAATTATAGTGGCGAGATTTGATTACGAAGACGTATTTAAATACAATTGTTATGAAAAAAATTTCACAACGAAAAAATCCAGTACAGATCCATTCAGAAGTATACACATCAGAGATTTGAAAATGTATTTACAAGAATTTCAGTATCACGAACACGCAATGAACCATGAAAAATATTCCTTCTTCAAAGAATTTGCAACGTGGTTTATATTCATAGATTTCTCCCCTTTTTGAATCTTTTTGAGGTTTTTGGGTTGTTTCTGGCCCTTGTAGGTTGAAGATAGTAAAAAATAGGTTGACTGTGTTACGGCGCTCACATGCATCCAGATATTGAGTACTTTCTATGCCATTGTTTTTCTTCCTCACTTGAAGGTTGTTATGGTCTGGTGTTTGGAGGGAATTTGCACTGTTCATAATTAATTAATCCTTTCTATATCACACAACAATGCTTGTAGTTTAGATTTCGTCAGGAGCCCTGAACTCATTTATTTGATGGGGATGACGTTTAACAAATTTCAAAAAGATTCGAATCGCACTCGTCGTCACTCGTAAATTGAGAGTATCTTTGAATGGACCTGAATTATCTAATGTTGATTGGCATGCAGTATATGAGATATGGATAGATACAAAATGAAGAAGGATTCTTGAGCTTTGAAAATTCTTCTAGTTTATGTTTAATAGAGGATCTATGTATTGAGATATTCCTATTGATAATTTTTTTTATAGTTTTTCCAGAAAGTTTGACTTTTAATGAAGTATAATCACTGTTTATTATTACACAACTTTTCTGTATTTTCTCTAGATGATTTATTTATAGTCCACGATGTATTTATAATCTCACTAGATAATTTATTTATAGTCCATGGATTGTAAGTTTTTTGCAAAGATTTTATAAATCTGAGCTATAAATCTGATAGAGTACAAATATGCAATTTCAATCTAACAAGAATCATTATAAATAACAGTCATTATCAGCCTCCATTTGATGACTTATTGTGTGTTGTGGAATAAATTTACAAAAATTATTAAAATAGAGTTTTCCGTGACACTCACATATTTAGTTAAAACATAAAATGAAAGGTAAAAAAAATACAAAAACGTCACAAAAAGAATTTGAAATTCCAGGCCTGGTAGCGTGTATATTGGCCAACTTGTTACAGGTCTCAATATTCAATAACATCTATGAATTGTGTACTTATGCTTTTAAATATAGACCTTTTGACAATAATTTTTATGAATTGTGTACTTTAGCTTTAAATAGGCTTCTTAGACGATGTCAGTTAAGTTGTATAGTGTACAATGTTGTGTAGAGTCGTACAAAGAGATTTGTAATGGCATCGTAGTGAAATGGATGGTTGTATTTATGTAAAATAAGCACATTGTAATGATTGTGCTACTTTGACATATATTTTAGATTGCTTATTTAAAAACAGATTGTATAGTGCATGGATGATGTCATTCTTGTTAATGTAGTCAATGGATTAAATAATTATAAAACCCTTAATAAAAGATCTTTAAGTAGATCTCTCTTTAAAATTAGATTATATCCTTTTTACATAACTCCACTAATCATATATCCCTAATGTGAAGGTTTACATGGCTGAACCTTGTCAACAAAGTCAACAAGGTAATGCATTAAAAAGTTGTAGCTTAAGTGCTATATGCATTGGCTTTCTTTTAGCTATTCATAATAATTGGCTTTCTTTTAGCTATTCATAATAATGGGAGGAGGATTTTGGATTTGAAATCAGGTAAGAATTTTTTTGGATTGATATAATTATATATATGAGAGTTTAGCAATTTACAATACTATTGTATTTGGGCTATGATGGAATTATATAAATTAGATGTCAACATTTTATGATCCTATTGCATTAGGGGTATTTGAGGGTGTTGAGTCCATTGTTGTGTTAGAAATAACAATGTTATCAATTTAAAATTGGAAGTCTTGTGTTATTTTGACAAAGATTACATTTCAATGATGATGAATTGGAAAATGTTGACATGGTAGAACATTCAACTTTATTTTTTTGACACTATTTGGAAAATATTACATTCCATCTCAATTCATCAATTTAAAATTCAAAATGGTTAAAATTAAAAATTGTTATTTTGACATAGTATACATTTCCATCATGATAAATTGGAAAGGTTGAAATAGGAGAACATTTAACTTTTTTCTATTATAATTGTTTGGAAAAGATTGTGTTGCCATGTCAAATGAAAGTAACATGTTATTTACAATAGGTAGATAGTGTTCATACACTTTATTAGAAGAAATCCAAATACATGATGAAAAATAAGACAAGAAATTTTGCTTTTAAATTTATTATTCATATTTGAAAATTCTTCACTCCTTGGAATTGAGCATGGAATGATCATTAGAGTGTTGGTTTGGGGGATGGTGAAAATGAGGACACGCTCAAGCAATGATTTTGGGACTTTGACATTTTCTAGTAGTTACCCAGTTAGCATTTAAGTAGGGCATCCGATTGGTGTTCAAGTTATTCATCACCACCTTAGGGTGTCTAATTTTTCAAAATTGTTTTTTTTTTTTTTTTTTTTTTTTTTTTTTTTTTTATCCAACGAGTACCTTGCAGTAGAGCTCTAACTAATGTTTCTTTTTCACATTCATGGATGTATCCTTAGTAAATGTGTCTAATTTGTGTGCATTATTTAGGGGATTTGAATTAGGCATTTGTTAGTGCAGACCTAGAGTTAAGTGATTGACAACATTAGCGACAATAAGTTGAACTAATATGTAAAAACACATAATTAGTCAAATGACCAACAACATTAATGATACTCAATTGAACTACCTTGTTAAACATTTCATTCAACTTGAATAAGGATAATATTAAAAATACTATTACTTCCAAATTTAAGGATAAGTTGTGGGATGATAAGGAGCATGATGATAAAGTGTCTTTCTTTTAATTCACTTACTTTCTTAAGTTCCGATAGACCACATTAGTCTTGGTGAATGTTAAACATCATCACCATCATCATCATCATTATGAATTTCTTTTTGAATTTCCATACCAAGAGGAGTTTGGTTGCATATTGATTTTCTTAACTGGCATAAATGATAGTTTGGTTGGATCTTCTTACTATAGGAATATTAATATATATTGTATATCTTAATTTTTTGTGTTGTTATAGTCTTAGTCCTTGTAACATCCCATTCCAAAGTGTCAATGGCATTATTGTCCCATAGATTAGTGGGGTGAGCAATATCCATGTTGCTATGAAGCATTTAATGTCGCAAAGTGTTATATAAGCTATCATATTCTAATTGCTTTAGAATCTAACAACCCCTATACCATGCACCACAACATTAAATGTTGTGTAGCAACATGGATATTGGCTGCCATGTTAGGGACCTCAATATTCAATAACATCTATGAATTGTGTACTTTTCCCTTAAATGGACTATTTTTACAATGGTAACCAAGGTTGTGTAATTTTTATGAGTTGTGTACTTTGACTTTAAATAGACCTCTTTGATAATATCAATTAGGTTGTCAAAGTGTAGAATGTTGTGTAGAGTCATACAAAGAGATCTATAATGGTATTGTAGTGGTATGGATGGTTGTATTTATGGAAAGTAAGCACATTGTAATAATTGTACAACTTTGACATATATTTGAGATTTGCTTATTTAAACCAAATTGTATGCTGCATAGATGTTGCCATTCTTGTTAATATAGATCATAGATTAAATAATTATAAAACCTTCAATCAAAGAGCATTAAGTAGACCCCTCTTTAAAAAGTAGATTAGATCCTTTGTACATAACTCCACTGACCATATATCCCTAATGTTGTGTAGATTCGTACAAAGAGATCTTCAATGGCATTGTAGTGGTATGGATGGCTGTATTTATGGAAAGTAAGCACATTGTTTTAATTGCACAACTTTGACATATATTCGAGATTGCTTATTTAAACTAGATTGTATGGTGCATAGACGTTGCCATTCTTGTTAATGTAGACCATAGATTAAATAATTATAAAACCTTCTATCAAAGAGCATTAAGTAGACCCCTCTTTAAAAGGTAGATTAGATCCTTTGTACATAACGCCACTGACCATATATCCCTAATGTGAGAAGGTTTACATAGTTGAACCTTGCCAACAAAGTGAACAAGGTTAATGCACTAAAAAGTTGTAGCCTAAATGTTATATAAAGTGTCTTTCTTTTAGTGATTCATAATAATGGGAAGGGAATTTTTGGTTTGAAATTAGGTAAGAATAATTTTGAATGGATAGAACTATATATATCAAATGTTAGCACTATATATATTAGAACTATATATATTAGATGTCATTATCTTTAAAATCCCACTAAGTTAGGGGTATTTGAGGATGTTGAGCTTATTTTTGTGTTTAAAATAACAATGTCACTAATTTAAAATTGAAAATCTTTCTTATTTTGACAATATTGCTTTTCAATGGTGATGATTTGGAAAAGGTTGAAACGGTAGAACATTTAATTTTTTTCTTTTGAAACTGCTTGGGAAAGATTACCTTTCCATGTCAAATCATGAATCTAAAAATAAAAAATTTGTTAAGATTAGAAATTGTTATTTTGAAAAAAATTACATTTCCATCATGATGAATTAGAAAGGTTAAAATAGTAGAACATTTAACTATTTTCTATTCAAATTGTTTGGAAAAAATCCCTTTCCATGTTAAATGAAAGTAACATGCTATTTAAAATATGTAGATAGTCCTTGTACATTTTATTAGAAGAGATCCACATACATAGTAAAAATAAGACATTCAAGAAATTGTGCTTTAAAATTTATCATTCATATTTGAAAACTTTCACTCCGTAGAAAATAAGCTTGGAACAAGCATTAGAGTGCTGGTTTTTGGGATGGTGAAAATGAAGTCTCACTCAGGCAATGATTTTAAGAACTGTCATTCAACACAAATATTCTCTGGTAGTAATCTAATTAGCATTTTAACAAGTCATTCAATTGGTGTTCAAGCTATTCATCACTAGCTCAAGGTGTCTT
This sequence comes from Pinus taeda, assembly GCA_000404065.3. Lineage (NCBI taxonomy): Eukaryota > Viridiplantae > Streptophyta > Pinopsida > Pinales > Pinaceae > Pinus > Pinus taeda. Next base: position 110,105 of record APFE031526400.1, on the reverse strand, counting down.
TCGAATTTTCAAGATGATTTCCCCCCAAAGAATACTTTACAATAAATCTTGAACTAATGTTTCTTTTTCACATTCATGGATGTATTCTTATTAAATGTGTGTAATTCATGTGCATTATTTAGAGGATTTGAATGATGCATTGTTGGTATAAACCTAGTTAAATGATTGACAATATTAGGGATAGTCAATTGAACTATTCTATTAAAAGCTTATAATTAGTTAAATGATAAAAATTAACGATGTTGCATTTTTTCCATACTAACGTGATTTATTATTATTATTATATAATTAGTAAAATGATAAAAAAGAATGATGTTGCATTTTTTCCATACTAATGTGATTTATTATTATTATTATATAATTAGTCAAATGACCAAAAATAATGTTGCGTTTTTCTATACTAGTGTGATTTATTATTATTATTATTATTATTGATATTTAGAGATTAAAGAATCTTAACATCTAATGGTTAGTTGAATAAGTGAGTTTCAATTTGTAAATCAGGTTTATGTATTTTTATATATAACCAGGTTTAAAACTTCATAATAATTATACAATGCGCAAAAAATAAAAATTTAAACCAAATTTGAACAAATATGAGAAGTCTAGACTGGTTTTCCATAAGCCTTTGTACTTTACAAGTCTACATACATTTGTCAATTTCGAAAATCAATGGCTTGATAATAGCGACATAAGAATATATTTACCTTAGACACTTCTCTTTATATATTTGAGATACTTTAGATGCTAGGATTAAGAACTCATATTGTGGGATAAATTGGAAACCACAATCAATAATGTTTGTGGAAAACTAGCTAATACACCCTATCTTTTTACTATTGAGTTTATCATCTCACCTAGAATTCCTATAATGATGCATTATATATCACCAACAATGATATGAACTTTTATTATTATTGCATGCTTTGGTTTGATTTGGGATTCAAGGTTTTGATTATATTTATCTTAATTAGAGTGCCCTTCCTTTGATTTGTATTTCCCTTCCTTTCATTTGTATTGATGGAGAATAATAAAAATGTAGTTTATGCTTACATTAATCTATTTCATATTTGAATTTGTGTGTTAGAAACATAATTGTAATAGTTTCGATTTCCTTTGTTTGTAAACATGATTGATAATGATATTTGAATTCATGTGTCAGAAACATAATTGTAATAGCCTTGATTTCCTTTGCTTGTAAATATGATTGATACACATATTGGTAGTGCAAGAGAATGACTTTGTCTTGAATTAAATTTTGGGGTTTAAATGGTTTTGAGCATCTCCTTGTTAGCATTTGAAGTGTGTAGAATGAAAACTCGATTGTAATTTGTATTTGTTTGATTGCAAAGTATAAATGCTTTTATCTTGCATGGAAGTATAATTTTTGTATGATATTCCGTTTGGCTAAGTAATCTGATTATTTTCAATACTTGTTAGTAGAGTCAGTTTAATATGATCATTAAAGGGTTTATTATTGGTGGACTTGAGACTAGAATAAACCTGACTCAATCATATAGTCAATTTGATATGGTCATTAAAGGGTTTACTATTGCTGGATTGGAGGTTAACTGCTAGTCCACCAATAGTAAACCCTTTAATGACCAGATCAAATTGAGGGCTATGACCAAGTCAAAGTTCACTCTAACTACCCAAATAATGATCTCTAAACTTGACTTGAGAAGATTAAATTGGTCTCATTATCTTTATTAAATCCATATAAAAAATAAACCATCACTAAAACACAAGTTACCAACAACTATTTTTTCTAAAAACCTTTTCCCCATACCTAACTTATTAACTATCTCAACTCTTAAAATCTTACAAATTTTAAAGAGTAAAAAGGATACAAATTCCCATTTTTGTATACTTTGCAGGGCCAAAATGTTTTGGCTATAAAAAGATGAAATTTTTGCATATAAAAATGATGGTCAAAATGTTTTGGCTACGCAAAGATGAAATTTTTGTATATAAAAATGATTCGTTGTAAACTTGTGAAATATATCTCAATTCGTTGACAACTATGGTTAAAATAAAGGTTTAGAACATTCGAATATGCTCTTGAAAAGACGAAGGCAACACTACTTCTTAACTGGACATAGCTTGATTTGCTGATTATCAAACTATTTCCTACGTTTGACAGTCACATTTCATACGCGTATGTGTGAGAAAGAATAGCTTTGAGATTCACATTTCACATATATATGTTTATAGTTTTGAAATTTGAGGTCGAACATGGATATTGCGTTTTTTTTTTTTCTATAATATTAAAATAATTTGAATTATAATTCATAATAAATATATTAGCGCAATTATATAAATTAAATGTTAAATATATTTTTATAGTTAATTTATAATAAATATCAAAATATAGATTTATGATATATTTTATGTTATTAAGTATAATTTATTTAAAATTATTATTATTATAATTATAAAATAATTATATATAGTTAATAATATATATACATTTAAAAAAATATGGAACAAGATGTTTAACTATGGAGATTCTTAATCTGTAAATATGCTTTGTTACAATACCATGGTTTATTTGTTTGTTTGTTTTTGTTTTTGTATTTTTGTTTTTATTCCAGAGGAAAAAAACAGAACATATCTTCATTATAAATGAGAAATGTTTTACATTTTCATGGTTCGTTTACATCATCATATTTGCCTAGGGGCAGGCTTGGCTGGCCAAAATCCTATATGAGATGCAAAACAGAGAACACCATTGGAAATGGGAGTAGAGCCACAACCATTCCGTTAGATTATCACCACAGAGAAAAAGTATACTGAATATGACACCAGAGCACAATAAAAATTAAACCTTACAGTTCGAGGAGGGAATTCAGAGGGGAGACAAAAACTACAGGAAAAATGTACTATAAAATCTCAAAAAATCCATGTCCACAGATCTTACCATCAACAATATAGTCGAAAGATATAAACCCATGGGAAAGAGACAAACCCTATTTGGAGAGGGCATTCACATCAAGATTTTGTTCCCGGTATACATGCTGGAAGGAGACATCAGGGAAAACCGCCTTTAAATCCTTGATTCGAAGCATCTAGTTGCAGAGGGAGGGGACCTTTAAGTTGTACTTGCCAAGAATCCATTGGATAAGGATAAGAGAATCCCCTATGATAGAAATCTGCTCCATGCCCCACCATGAAGAACATTGCAAAGCACCCCATAAAGCGATCATTTTTGCTCTTATGTTGTATCCTCTGCCTCCAGACCAACAAAATTTGTGATGTGATGATGGATCAATTTTCAGGAACACCCCACAACCACATATGCCTCGAGAAGCAACCCCATCAAAATAACATATGGGAAAAATGCCAGACAGATCAAGTAGAGAAATAGAGCAGAAGTGAGCCTTAGGGATCCAAGGACCAATTCCCATGAAGAAGGCAACAATTTTCAAGGTAACCTGATTTGTATCAGAAAATTTGCCTCCGAAAATGAGATCATTTCAAGCCCTCCATATCCCCCACAAAATATATAATGGAACAAACCTGTAAGCACTAGCACAATGAGCCCAAGACATGATGTAGGCCATAATGGAAGATACATCTTGAGTAACAGATACTCCCAGCAATAGAGATAGCTCCATCCAAACAACTGAAGCAAAGGGGCAGTGTAAGAATAAGTGAGAGGAGTCCTCCAAAGCCAATTTGCAAAGAATACATTTTGCAGGGCTAATAAACCCCTTCTTCATTAAGGTGTCCCATGTGATAATACGGTTATGGACCGTAAGCCATGCAAAGCATTTGATCTTCAAAGGAGCATCCCAATCCCACATTCTTGCAAACTAATCAGTAAATGGTATTGACTGTGTGGTGGAGGAAAAACAATAATATACATCCTTGATAGAAATCCGACCATCAATATTTGTCAGCTCCTTACCAAAAGATCCTTGTGTTGCGATAAGGAGATCCCAGCTTGACATATGAGATTACGATAAGTCTCCCACTCCCCTTCTAGATATTGGGGATGCCCAAATGCCAAGCATGAGGCCAAACATTGGAAGCAGGAGGAAAGTGACCCACAATTGACAAATTGACAAGTGTAAAGATCCCTTGTTGATTTAGAAAGTGTACAATGTGGACAGAGAGAAGATGTGAACTAGGAAATCCCTTAATAGCGTCCATCCCAACATGGATACTCTAGCCATTGCCTACCAGCCATCGAAGATTACTATAAAACCACAAGATCACATGTTTGAAGTTTCTCCAAATGATTGATGAGCTGAGATTTGTTGGTGCCCCTACAACCACCCACTCCTCCAACCCGAGATGATGGGGATACTTGCTGAAAATTATGTTCTGCCAGAGACCACTTTCTTTGAATGCCCTCCACAAGTTGGTGGTCAAGAGTGCAAGGTTAAATCTCCTGGAATCCAACAAACCCCATCCACCCAATAGAATGGGCCTAGAAATCACATTTAGGCATATAGATGTATCTTGTTGTCTGGTCTAGTTCCAAACCAAAGGAATTTGTAGATAAGGGCATCAATCTTGTGAATGATTGCTTGAGGAATATAGAAAATATGCATCCAATAGACCAAGATACGTTGTAGAACAACTTTAATCATGATGACCCTGCTCCTAATTGAGAGCCTCTTGTGATCCCAACATGTCAGCTTCTTTTAGACTTTTTTTAACAACCATGTCCAATCTTTGTTAAGATATTTCCCGGGTTTTAGGTAACACCCCAAGTATTTGAGACCCACTGACATAGGGCAGATTTCCACCCCAAATAAAGAAGAAATCTCTCGAATATGTTCCGAGTCTACGTCATCTGATAAAATTTCTTGCTTATTTTCATTAATGAGTAGACCGAAAGCTTTTCCAAAATTGTTAAGGACATAGTGGAAAGACGCCCATTCGTCATATGTTGACTCCTTTGCACATATGACATCATCCACAAATAAAATGTGGGATAGAGAACAATCTCTAGAAACCTAACAACGTATTATAGAGCCTTCCTCCATTTTAGCCTTTATACCCTTGCCGAAGGCATCCATAACCAATATAAAGAGAAATGTAGACAACATACAACCTTGACGGAGCCCCCTATATATTTTGAAGAAATGGGTGGGTTCACCATTGATAATAAATGCATTAACAACTAAAGAGAAGCATGCCTTAATCCACTAGACATGTCTGTGGGGGAAACCGACTTTATATAAGATCATGATTAGAAATTCCCAGTCCACACATTCATATGCCCGGATAAGATCAATTTTCATGAGGGAAGATTTTAATTTTCTGGTTTTGATCGAGTGCATAGTTTCTTGTGCAATTGCAACAACATCTTGTATTCTCCTATTGGACAGAAAACCAAATTTCTCCAACGTAATGTGAGAAGATAAAATCATTTTGACTCCGTTTGCAAGAATAAAAAAACCATAACTCACTTCATACGATACTTATTCATATGTCATTTTTTTAATTAATTAATTTAATTAAAAGGACATAAATATTTTGAAAATAAATCTCAATCTTTGATTTGTGTATACTATTAAAAGTATTCCATGAAAGTTAAATCCTACCATCCACCAAATACAATTGTCAATGCAATAATATTTAACTATGGACACTGTAAACACCCCACTTTAATCTCGGTGAAGTGTCTACTTGTTGACCCAACTTTCCTTGTTCAGTGAGAGAAGTGGGGTAAATTTTTTTAGTCTCTCTTCCTAGCTTTCAAAACTCAATATAAGTGCTACCATTGTGCCTATCTAGCGAGACATCTACAATGATATAATGTTTTGCCCAATTTAAATTCTTTTGTTAAAATTTATTCTTCAAGGTTCATTAATTTTATGTAGCTTGAGTAGGCCTAATGGTTAAGAGCATGTGTTTCCTTCCAAAAGGTCACAGGTTCAAAACCAAAGGGGGTAGAGTATGTATGCCTTCGTAGACTTAGCAGTCAAATAACTGCACAGAGGTGGATCCCTTGTCCCACAAACAAAGGGGTCTCATACATCAATGTGGTGTTTGGTGCATAGAGGTGGATCCCTTGTCCCACAAACAAAGGGGTCTCATACATCAATGTGGTGTTTGGTGCATAGAGGTGGATCCCTTGTCCCACAAACAAAGGGGTCTCATACATCAATGTGGTGTTTGGCTTGGCCGCGACCTTAAAATAAAATAACAATAATAATAATAATAAGATAAAATTCCTATTTCTAACCACCTAGCACCTCTAGTCTCCACATGGTGCTACGTGGCCTACCATGTTCTCTACCCTACCTGATCATGCCTACATGGCATACCATGTTCTCTACCCTACATGATCATCCTCCCTCTTAGCTTTGTTTGCACGGCCCCGTGTGAATTTCGACCGTTGATCTCCACACCACATTTTCACCGTTGGATTACTTTTGATTGTCGATCATGGTCGAGGGGTGCAGACATATGGCTCCCATGATATTGCGACCCGGCGCTATGGTTCCGCATACGTTATGGTTCCGGATGGGATTTACTATAAGCGCGGCAGAGCTCGCTGTTTTAGTGCATGCTTCAGGTATTAGCAAGTTAAACAATGCACAGAGCACCCATGTGGATATTTATATTCATATGGGGTATATATATATATATGTATACATAGGTCATCGAAACAACTATCGCCGCTTTCAAACAGATAACCAGTCATGGGACTATTACACCATTAATCTCAGAAAATTTACTTTTGTCAAATATTATATATACTTAAGCCTAAACTCTCTGCGCAAACAATGTTTTCTTACTAACTTAAGGAAATATGTGACAACCAACGTGGACAGTATTCATGTAAATATTTTTAGATATAAGTATACTGTCGGTGCCGAAGATGTAAATATAAGAATCACAGTCAATAAGTGTCAATATCTAGAGCTCGTTTCTTTGGCCATACGGAGTTATGTAACTACATACAGTTATATAACAATCAATATGAAACAGTTCAGAAACATAAATACATAAAATACATTTCCATGGTAGGTGACATACAAAAGAACTGATGTTAAATTCAATTAGAAATGGGCAACTGGGCAAGTGAGTTGGGGAATTCAACTCTCTACCTAACCGTAGATGGATTGCAGCCAGATCTTTTTTGCAGGTTTCAACCCCGAGACAAATTCCAGGGACCGAGATGGATTGCTCCAAGTATGAATTCCAAACGGTTGGTTGAAATAAGGACTCCAGAGGTCGTCGTACCCCCACTAACCAACCCAAATAACAGTTAAGCAAATGCACAGAGAATCCAGAGACCTACTACCACCACCCTGTCCATCCCATGGCCAATAACACCAGGGAGTCCAAAGGCTCCGCCTCCTTGCTATTGTTCGAAAACCAACAAATCCAGAGGTCTAAAGGCTCCACCTCCACCTTGAAATGTGAAGCACAACAGTTCCACCTACAGAGGGGAATCCATAATTCTCCCCGCGCCCGTTACTTTGCCAAGACAAACTATACCGATGGGCTGTAGCAGTCCATAATTTTTTTTCACGCATAATTTTTTTTCACGCTGCACATTTATCTTTTTTCTAATCTCATTGTATTCAATAGTCTATTTTTTTTTTTTTCTAATCCTTTTTTTTTTCTAATCTCATTGTATTCAATAGTTTATTTGATCTATTTTGTGATCATTAGTTGGACATAAATATAGTTATTGGTAGTTTTCTCTTTTTCTTTTTTCTATCTTTCTCTTTTTCCATCATGCTCAATAATCTTTTTTGACCTATAATAATCTTTTTTACCTATTTTGTAATCATTAATTAAACATAAATATAATTATCTTATCTTATTTTATCTCCATACTTATTTTCTATATATTCAACTGTGAGTACCTAAGTTTTTTCTATATATTCAACTGTGAATACGTGAGTTCTTCGTGTTGAACCTATTGGTCGTTCTCTCTTTGTAAATTATCTCCCTGCCCTTTTTGCCATATGCAACTGCTGTCGAGCATTAAAATTCTGTCCGTCTTTAACAACCTGGTGCCTGCCCTCAATTTCCTGGGCGTGTGTATATATATATATATAATTTTTTTCACCACAGGCCACAAGTCCGTTGACCTCGTCCCCTCTAACGCTTGCGCTGTCTTGTTTTTCGTTGAATTTTTGTCCCTTTTTCTGGATTATCTCCAGCTCTAAACAATGTGGGTTTGTCTACCATTGATGTAGCCCATAAATTTTAAACATCAGTACCATTAAACCACAACTACTTGCCTTCAATGGCTATCCCTCCATTCATATTTTTCCCTTGCAGCAGGCAAACTAAATATCCCAACAAAATCCATCTTCAGTTTCATGGATTCTGTGTCCTTAACCTATTTTCATTTCATTTCTTTTGAAATACAAAATTATATGTAATGTTTATATTACATTCATAAGCAAAAATTATAACCGGGGCTGTCACAAACTCTTCTCCCTTGGGAGAATATCGTCCTGGGTGTTCTTTTTCATATATAATATAGAAAACATATTTAAAAGCAAACACAATGTTTCATGGAGCTTTATATTTACGTCTCTATACAATGTTTACAAATTTACACGCACTTGCTTCAACCAACGAACAAAAGGATGTAGTAATCATCAATTTATAATTCAGTCATCTTGCAATGCTTTAGCGTTGCCATCTTGCGCTCCTTTTCCTTCACTGAACAACTTTTGGCTCATTTTTTCCTGGACACTCTTGAATGTGCTTCTGATTTCCAACCAATTATGCTAATGACCAAACAAAAATTATTCCCTTGCCTTCCTTTCTTTGTTTTTCAGTCCCTCGTGTGATCCATTCCTTTGCAAGATTTCTTCACGTCATAAGGGTCCCAAAATCAAGGCATACCCTTACCTCAAAATTATCATACGGGTCATAACATGCTTCCTTGCAATTAATGGATGCTATTGGGTACTATTGTCCCACAATGGCCCTGTTCTTGAAATCTTTTACGAGCATGCTACTACATGCTCTAACGTTGCTATCCCTCTTGTAGCCAACTCCAACCACCCAAACCAACAATCTTCCATGCTTTCCTACATCAAGACACATAAATTTCCATTAGATTCACTATAAGGAATTGTAATAAATTTAGATCATACCTCATAGGTAGCTTATCAATAAGTTGACATTGCCATTCTATTTTGGTCCCTTTCACAACATGTCAATTTTTCCCATAGATCAAATCATCACGCATAACAATATCACATTTGGTTAGCTCAACACCCAATCATCATAAATCTAAACATGGAATTAAATTCATAATGTATGAATTCAAAACTGAATGAAATATTGATACTTATTTTGATTTGCTTCTTGCTGCTTGTTTTACCCTCACTGGATCGATTTCCAAACCCAACAAGCCTCCAATGGCCTTCTCCCTTCTCGTACACACATTAGTTTGATTTCCAAACCAGCAAGCAGCCGATGCCTTCTCTTCTCTTCAATTTCAAATTCACTAAGTGGTTCATCGGCCCCAAGGAGAGCACTTAGTAACACATGAATATAAATAAGCCCAATCACTATCCCAAAAATATGGGCACTACCAACCATGTAGTCACTACCAACTAGGTAATCCTTTGTCGATAAGATGTTATCATTAGGAATCCAGAGGCTACCCCGCCTCTACCTGACCCATTACACAACACAAGGCCCAGATAGTCCCATACCTTCCTGCCTCAACACGTTACACAACATAATATAGCATAACACATAACATGAATACGTAACACAATACACGAACATATGACACAATTCCACATATACATAACACACACTCACACATAACACATTTTAACATAGAATCTAGAGACCACACCATCTCTATTTGTGTAAACCAGGCCATATTTCCTCTAGTGTTTTTCTCACGCTTTGCTGCGTGCACCACAATCCATATCTAAGATCTGTGGTGTTTTTTTCAATCCATGCTTCTCCCAACATGCTGCAGATCACACTACTTCCATTTTGCTGATATGTCCTTCAACATTACCTATTCATAATATAAACACGAAATACTATAAAAATCATATTCACATGATATTAAAATCATAGATATGCTAGGGCTACTTTTCCCACTTGGTTCCTCATAAAACCAAGAACCTTATTTATGCCATTCACATATGCATTAAACAAATCAAAACAATCATTCTTCCGCAAGGATGACCCCTGACAACCCTGCTAGACAAAATTAGTAATTTCGTATCTATATGCAGCAACATAATCATGTATTCCATACATAGGTACATCTACAATGAGGCAGAAACCAAAGCAACATTGCGAAAGAAATAAGATTCATAATCGTAATCATAGATGAGATGTAGTCAAAACAACATAGCCATGCATACTCAACCATCATTAAACAGCCAGTCTCAAGCTTAAAGTTTAAAGGCATAAAAGATCACAAATAGTCCAAAAATTTAATCGATGTCATGAGTTCAACACTTCATGATACTGTCAATCATCAACCATGCATACAGATGTAAAAATTTCCCTTCTTTTTTAGCAAACAAGGACAATTTTGTTTTATGTGCTCTTCCCCAAAAGACCAACACTGAATAGTTTTCTTTCCTTCTTAGTCTCTCAAGGTATTTTCCTGCCATTACCACTTCTCTTCTCATAGGGTTGAACTTGGCATGTCAGTTCCTACAAGTGTTCTTGCAGTTCTTGGTTCCACTATGCCAGTCCTTTCTGTTGCTTGTCAAGTTTCTTTATCTCCGCCTTGCAAATCTCGAGCTCAGTTTCCAATTTCCTAAGTTGAGATTTCAATTCTTCTATACTTCCCAAGTGTTGTCACACAAACACCCAACTATTAGTTCATCAATGATACACAGAAGAACAAATATGTAGATGTATGTATATAGGAATGACCATTTTTTCAAGTGAGCTCGACATGCTACCCTGTAGATGTTCCTACATCCATGGAATTGTTAGCGGCCACACACACACACACACACATATTGTAACACAAGTAACATATTCAATTAAGTTTAGTGCACATGTCCACATTTGGACATAGTTATTTTCCTGCCATTTCAAAGTTAGAATTTAATTTCTGATCTAGTCTAATAACATGAGACCATATTTATCTCAACTATTGAAACACTTTTGAGAAGTTTAGCCCTCTCACTACGACCAACAGTCAAGGTACCTGTCACACATTTCAAATTTCCTTGCCACATGGGTGGGATTCTCTAGTCATAAAAATAAGCAAGTGTAACTGAAAGTTTGCTGAAAATGATGTAGGGGTTACACCTATTCATATCTACAACAACAATAGCTTTTGAGATTAGCCCCCCACTTTTTTTAAAGAGTTGATATATTGACATTATTGTAGGTAAGATGATACAATAATCTCTGAGAATGATACTTGAGAGTTCCAAGTTATAAACGAATTCAAGAATAGATCACACCGTTATGAGCGAATATAGCTTTGGTCATGAAAGGAATCAATCTGATTAATGCTCCATGGTCTAATACAAATCAACATAATCCTCATTCCAATGGCCTCACCTTGTCCAAATAAAATAGTAATATAACCTTCTTCTATTATTGCCAGAGTTAGCTCCAAAATCTAGCTCAACAAAAATATTAAAATTGTTGAAATTTGATGACTAAAATGTTTCCTACAATCCCAACCCGGTTTTAATTTCACCTTATCACTCCCATTCAGTGAAATTCCCTTTCCCATAAACATACATTGAACATATAGAATTATGGAAATGAAATTTTCAGATTAAAACACATGGGATTGTCAACACATGTTGAAAATAAATATGGACATAAACAAACCAGTGACATGCATAAAAATACACACAAATTTTTGGTCAACTTAGACCCAGGCAAAACCCCTTCAATCTTCTTTGGGGAAAACCTGTCAGAGAGCTCTTTCAATTTATTTATCTTTCAAGTTCAGGAAAAATACATTTGCAGACAAAAAAAAACAACAAAATACAACTTATCTCTTCAGCCCAAAAATCCTTGAAAACCGTGTCCGTTTTGCCTCGATTTCCATGCCCACTTGAAGTTGAAAATATGTAATGTACAAATATAGATTGTACAGATTCCGTACGGACTGTACAGATTTACGTACCGCTGTACGATTTTTTAAATTTTATTTTCAAAAACTTCTCTTAAATGACGTGCAACACATAACATTAAATGCAGTTCATACTGTATCTTATGTTGTCTTCTATGCCTTGATTTCCATGCCCATCTTTGCCTAGAAATCACTCCTTCAGCTTGCTGCAACAAATTTCTCCTTAAGAAATTCTCTCCAGCTCTCAACCTCCTTTCTCCAATCTGCTAATGAATAATGAATGCAATCTCTGTTTTCTTTTCCCCCTTTTGTTTCCCTAAATGAATTTTTGGCAACCCTAAGATCTAATGGCTCAGATTCATTTATATCAAGGGATGAGAATAAATGTGCATTTAATTCTCACTTTCTATTTTTTAACTCACCCATTAAATAAAGTACCCACATTGTATTTTATGTCTAAAGTTACTTTTCACTTTATAATTTAACATTGGCTTTACCACTTACAAAGTCACTTTCACTTTATAAAGTCACACTTAGGAAAATAATTATTTTGGACACTTTTCCCTAGGTAGAGACTAACCCATGGGAAACCACTTGTCCAAGGTACATTAAAAATCAATACTCCCTCTTACAGAGGAAAGCATTTCTCACCACACCCATCTTGTCCCTGAAATGGACATGCTTGCGTCTTGGTAAGGACTTTGTGAGAACATCATCCACCTGCTCATCTGTCGATATATACTCCAGCTTCACAACCCCCTTCTGAACATAGTCTATGATGAAATTATATCTGATGTCAATGTGTTTTGACCTATCATGAAACACTGAATTCTCCCTGAGTTTAATGAAAATTTGATTATCATAGTGAATAAACGTCGGTCTCAACTCTTGATCAAATAGGCCATACAACAACTTGTGAAGCCAAATGGCCTCACAACTAGCCTGGATAGCAGCCATATACTCGGCCTCAGAAGAGCTCAAAACAACTAACTTTTTCTTTCGACTGAACCACGACACAATTTCCGAACCCAATCCGAAGCAACACCCTGAAGTTATTTTCTTGTCAGAAGCACACCCTACCCAATCTGAATTTGTGTAACCTGGCAACCTCACTTCATCTTCCCGCCTATAGTCCATACTATAATCAATAGTCCCCTGCATGTAGCAAAGAATGTGCTTTGCAGCTACGTAGTGCACCCTCTTGGGCTCAACCATGAACTGGCTAAGTGTGTTCATTGCAAAGCATATATCTGGCCTAGTGTTGACCAGATACATCAAGGACCCAATAAGCTACCTATACAATGTGGGATCCACCAAACTAGAATCTGAAGCATGAAGCTTCTTCAAGTTGGTGATCATAGGTGTAGACATGGGTCTACAATCTGCCATGTGAAATCTGCTCAACACATCCACAACATACTGTCCCTTCCCTAGAAAGATATGCCACTCCTCCTCCCACACCTCAAGCCCCAAAAAGTAATGCATCAGCCCAATGTCCTTCATCTGATATGCATATGTTTTTCCTTTCACCTGAGGAACCACATGATCCTTCAGACTGTCCATTAGAATCCTTTTTGCCTTAGCATTGTTTTTTGTGAATTCAACGAGTTCATCTGCAGCAGTAGGAGGTATGACCACTTGCCGCATTATGTCCCAAACTGCTGCCTCCTTAAACACTATCTGAATTCTGTCCTTCTAAACAACATAGTTGAATATCCCATCCAGTCTGTCCTCTATCCTTAAGAACATGGCCATGACTGCTGTCCAAAATTTACAAAACCAAAAAAATGGAGAAATGAACTTTCTAGCACACCTTGCTGTCCTAAAAGTTCATTTTGGGTGAAATTTCACCTTGCTATCCCAAAATATCAGTTTTCTGTCCAAAACCTCAGTTTGTTGTCCAAACCACTGTTTGCTGTCCCAAACTATTGTCTGCTATTCAAACTGCAATTTTTCAGCCTGTAGCTATGATGCCATGTTGAAATTTGATGACTAAAAAGTTTCTTGCAATCCCAACCCGGCTTTTTAGTCATCAAATTTCAACAAAAATCAACCTCCCTATTCAAACTAATCAATAACAAGGAAATTCATGGAATTGACCGTCATATGCAACAATGTCTTCGACATATGCAACCATGTCCCCATTATCTGAGCTGCATAAATTAGTGAGGGAATTCTCATAATGTGAAATGAACTCCAAATCTTGGTAGGTAAAGATATACTCCAATGTCGCAGTCTCATTATCTGTGCCACACTCTTCAATTACTTTGTCCCCTATACCAGAAGAATACCCCATATAAGAAAAATAAATATTGATTGAAGAGGATGATAGGACACAAGGAACTTCCTGATAATTCAAAAGAAGCTCTAATATTGTAGTCTTATTCCCTAGAAGAACTATAATTCCTTGACCTACAAGTCTACTCAAGACCTTTGCTTTTGAATCTATATTGTTAAAATATGGAACATGAATGCTCTATCTCCTACCAAGAAAGCAACCTCTACAACTTCAACCAACCATTTTGCACAGGTCAAACCTCATTCCTCAAACAAGGAGGACATTATGACAAAGAACAAGCCTTCATAAGGTAAAGCATAACCTCAACATATGAAAAACAATCAACCTCCACTGAGGTTCTTGGCATCTTATAACATTTAGGCCACGATGCTTCTACACCCTCACCAACATATAATACATATTCCTATCATTCATTGAGTCTAGCGACGTGTGCAAAATGCACATCACTCAGGTTTTTTTTTTTTTTTTTTTCCAAATCCCTGATGCCACATAATCATTCTCATGCACAATCACCTCACTTATGTGCAATATTACATCACACCATAATTAGTGATTATATGATACAAATACTCACACTCATAGCCTTGTAGGCAATTCTGCCACCTTAAGGAAAAGACAATTCTTCAAGGTCACAACCACTGACTGTTGGGACCTTCGTAGTGTCAGATAGAAAATACATTTAAATTTTATACTCAAATCTAAGTTCTAGCCTAGATCTAGGGATCCATGGATTCATGTCACACTGCATAATCAAATCATTGGGTAATCATATCCATTATGCACAAAATCAATCAATTTAGATATACTTTTAACACTTAAACATTTGTTTGGATAATTTTCTAAAAAATATTTATGAGACCCCCTTACGGGAATTTTGTCGTTACTTGCCCATGATAGAGCCCATCTAGTCCAAGTGTTGAACCTATATTCTCTGATATTACCTATAAACACCCCACCTTAATCTCATTGAAGTGTCTACTTGTTGACCCAATTTCCCTTGTGTAGCTAGAAAAGTGGGGTATTTTTTTTTTTTTTCGTTTCCCTTCCAAGTTTTCAAAACTCTATATAAGTGCTACCATTGTGCTCATCACGATGAGACATCTCTAGTGATATAATGTTTTTCCCAATTTTGACTCTTATGTTAAAATTTACTCTTCAAGGTTCATTAATTTTATAAGGTTAAATTCCTATTTCCTGCCACGTGGCACCCAAGTTCTTGTTGACGGTGCTGGACCCACCAACATTCAAGGGGATCTTCTTTGAACTTGTAGCTTTTCTTAGCCTCTGGGTTCTTGGCTATCTTCCTCTTACCCTTGTCTTGCGCTAGTTTTCTGCTTATTGCTGCTGTTGTTGTTTCTTCCTCTGATGTTGCTGCATGCAGAGCAACTTTCCATTCTATTGCTATACTAACTGGTTCATTGAGCTTGGAGTGGTTGTAACAAAACCTCCAAGGGTCCTCCTTTGCCCAATGACATGCCCCGTGGATCCATGGATAATACACCCTCGCACAATGGTTCTTGCAATTATCGTGGGGATCATACGAATTGTAATCTCTGGTGCTGAACTCAAACTTCACTATCTCCTTGGCTTCAACATCTACATCCTTCAAGCTCTTAATATCGTACAATCCAATCTGCAAAGGAAGAGCAGGCTATGGTGCCTTCTTCCTCCTATGTAGCCCTATTGATAACCCTGTGGAGATGTGATATGTGAGCTCTTGCATGACCAACTTGTCCGTGGCATACCTTGGTAGAACATGCAGAGGCTTCTCTCTGCCAAACATCCTGATGAAGGTGCTGCTGGGTGAGGTATCCCAATTTGCAATGTTAAGTAATGCCTCCATCGATTCATGGGACATGCAAGATGGATCCTGCTCAAAGATCAAATTGTACACTGAGGTGATGAAATGGTCATCTAACCTCGCCATAACTCCTTAGTAGCTACAATTGGAAAGAAACTTGCAATAAATATTGATGGCATGCTCCTGTGGTGCCCATATCCAACCCATGCCATGAAACCGATGTTGGGAAAAAATTGCATCAAGTAAATACGCAAACATGTAGAATCTAGCTTGCTCATCCTTGGGAGGATTCCAGGCGTTAGTCACATGAAATTTCAACTGATGAGCCAACAGATTCGACCAGTTGAATGGTTTTCCATCATTCACCAACTGGTCCAACACAACCACCCAATTGTACGGAAAGGTCTCTGTGCTCTCTTGATCATATAATCGGCATGAAAAGATGATAAAAAACTGGTAGACCTTCTTGAGTGACTTCATCTTGTAAACATGATTGGGTGTTGATCTGAAATTCAATGGTTTTTTCACCCAGTGCTTTATAATATCCATGGTGTTCACAAATATGTGGGTGGCATAGAAAAGTTCATCCATGCGATTCACCGACTGAGGTAAGTGATACATTTGATGATAATTATCTGTCCTAAGGGTAGCAAGCTGTGTTCCATTGGCACTGCTCAATGTCATAGTCTTAGGATCTTTGTGTGAGACAATCCAATGGATGATGTGCGCACATGGGAAGGCGGTGTACCTGCATGAAACCTTGTGTAAGCCTAACCGATGGATATTGACATACACCTGTCGATCTTCTAGAACTTCCTTGAAGTCCCCTGCAAAGATATCCTTGATTTCTTACCATGTTAAATTCATGCCCTTCTCAATGAACAACTGAGTGATTGCATAAACTGGAAAATTCATTGACACTTGCTCAATTGCATCCCCAGTACTACTTTCAACAATATCCTTTGATGCAGTTCTCTTGAAAGCCATATTACCTGTAACTATTGGAGAGTTTCTCAAAAACTACTATACCTGGAGATAGATAGGACACTCACGACATGCAAATATTAACGTGAAACCAAAAGCACTTCAAGAACAAATCAAACAAAAAACTGGGTAACTGCTAGGAAGAATTACGCAATACTAGCTCTTAGAGGTCACTGACTACCAGCTGGTTTTGTAGACTGCGCAATCCCAACTGCCAGTGGGGAGGTGCTATTGATTGGAACTGCACAATGAGTAGTTTAGTCAGGCTTAGGCCAACTGAGACTGCGCATTGTGCAATCCCAGTGACCAAGGCTCAGGATTGGCTCTTGGAATTTCTCAGTGCACAGTTGGAGCTAGGACATGGCAGCCTCTACGCAATTCCTCGAGCCAAGGTAGAGTCTTGAGATCTAGAAATACATAGTGCATTCCTGGGAAGAGCTAGATTCAGGCCAAGGAAGACCAAATCTACCCAATGGCAACATGAAAACGAGAAGATTTGAGTGAATTATGATGCATGCAAATAAAATGAGTGCAGGAATAAATCAAACTAAAGAACAATGAAGCATGTGGAGAGACTCACTGCAACGGGGACTGTTAGTGCAAAAACTGGGTTATGCATGCGACACTTGGGAAATGCAATGAAAAACTTAAAAAAACACTTCTACAAGATAAAACAAATCAAAACATCAACGACCATTCAATAAAATAGATAAAACAACACTCCCACAATCCAAGCAAACAAAAGCGGCAAAAAAAGCAGCAAAAGACTAGAAAAACAAGACTTATCTAGAAAGGTTGCGACGATCATGTTGAAGGTTCCTATATATCCTCGAGAATGCCAGAGCTCCAAGATCGAATATGAAAATGAGATCCGGGGGTGTTCATTAAATATATTTGGTTGATTTATGGTTTATGATGCGAAGGCCTAAAATCTAAGAAAAAGCGACACTTGGCAGCAGTTTCCAAAAGTAACTCAAGTGTAACTCTGATTGCTTAAAATAGATCCCTATTTTTTAGGGATGATTTTTCATTTTTTTTCTTTTTTTCTTTTTCGAGAAAAAACAGCCATGCATACACGTAGAGATTTCGCAGTTCCCGAGGGAACTAGACAACTCACTCGCTCATGCATTGGGCAATTGCTAAGGGAAAGCTTCTATGTAATTTATGGGTTGAGTAGCCCAGGATGCCTCTCATGCTCTGTGAAGTTTCCTAGCTGAAGGAACGCTGTCAGCTAGCTCTGTGCAGTTTTGGAGCTGAAGGCTCACCGCTGGCTTGGACTGCACAATTCCTGGATTGAAGGTTGGTTTCCCTGAAGGATTGCATAGTTCACTAAGGCAAGCCCGAGACTGGGTTGAAACCAAGTGAAGAGATCTTTTTGTGGGTTAGACAAAAAATAAATTTAGAAAAAACAAGCCGTAAGCAGAAGATAAAGCTCAATCAAAGCACAAGTACCCGGGTCAACGTAAAATGAGCTGCTGTGATTTTAGGAGGGAGGCTCCAAAAGAAAGCATAGGAAAAATTTTTGGAGGGTGGTTGTAGCCACTATAACGCTGGCGACATATTGGTAGAACTCCAACTCTTTGTATGGACCTGGTCTTGTGTAAAGCGAGTCTAACTCTTCCGGAAGTATTGTTCAATTTGTTGATTGTCATGGCTACTTCACTAGCTTGAGTTAAAGATGTAGTTCCTACCATTCTCTTTATTGACAACACACATACCAAGCCAAGTCAACTGAGTTGTTTCTATTGGGGAGGAGGGGTATATTAATACACAAGTAATGTATATTGTCATAGTTTTAGTTTCATATTTGGTGTTGCTCCACTGCTAGTAGGCCTGGACAGTACCCCGACAGAGTTACTTGCTTCACCTTTCTGCGCAAGAAGCCTTTCTCTTCTTTCGCCTTTATTTTATTTTTTTCATTTTTCATTTTTCAAAGAAATGTGCATAGGGACTTATTTATTTCACGAGGTGGAAGGGGGATCCTGACTTATTGAGAGCAGAAGAGGTTGTCCCTTCAGAGAAGGATGTTTATATATACCTCTAACATACTAGTTAAGGTTTCCCCCCTTCACCTTACTCTACTTGACTGAGTTGACAAGGGTTAACCGAATATAGAAAACCGATTAGAGTAGGCAGTACTAGTTAAAAGTGCAAGCATTGTGATTTCACCAAGACTCACTCTGAAAGGAACATATTTTCCATCAGGGTATCATCGACTAAAGAAACGAAATATATTCACAAAGAGAGGGAATAGAAAGATAACCAAATGTTGATAGTTGTACAAGTCCTCTTTTATTTCTCCCTACTTGTTACAAGAATCCAAACATGGTTTCATGGGGAAACTAATGCTAAGGGTGCACAAGAAAATAAACAAGAAAAGGAGAGAAGTAAGATGAAAACAAAATAGAAAAAGACAAGACAAACTAGAAAGCACACACTACTCCTACTCCTAAGCTAAGTAGAGCATGGTCCAACCCACGTGAAGTGATATTTCCAATGCAGCCACCAACGCATTGGTTGACCCATGTAAGTGATGGCGTGACTAACAAGAAAGATATTCAAGCAAACCATTAAACAAGAAAAATAACGCAATGCAAACCAAAATGTTCAAAGTTTGAATGTGTCTATAGAAAAGAAAAGATTGAAAGCACATGAAAGTTACTCTATAGACATATTATGGTGTTATGTCACACTGCACGTGGACGAAAAGGATGTACACTCTTTCAAACGTGACAAACGAGAAAACATGAAGAAGGAATAAATTTTTTGTTTTGCCACGGCGCTCGCTACTTATGACTCCTCCAATGTATGAGTGATAGGATTGTGTGAGTCCGGTGGAGGATGCGAAAATTGTAAACTAGATTGGTTTTCAATGTGAACAAGAGAGTGATGAGGAGCTTAGGGAGTTTCAATAAATTTTTGATCAGAAGTGGAACTAACCTCAAGGCTACAAGAACTTGACATAACTGTCAACGTGGGCTGAAGTTCGTCGATAGCATGAGGGGTTTCCACATCATCAGAAGATGGATCATCAAACATTGATGGCTTAGAAAGATCAACAACTGGTGAATCAGAATCATGATCACATGAATGAGTGAAAATATTATGACAACCACGATCAGAAAATTCAAGATGGACACCGACATCCTCATGATCTGATGAATCATAGAGAGGGGTTGAAGAGAAACAATTTTTTTTATCCTCTGAATTTCCAAAAATGAAAGATGAGAGATCAGGTAGATTCAGGAAGAAATATTTGTCGTCTTTGCAACCAAATGACAGACTGACATCTTTCATGTTCTGTGAATGATCAGAAGTAGAAAGATTCGGGGCCAAATTTTCACAAGAAAAATAAGAAATGACAAAATCGTGGAAGATGTCAATATAAAGTGGACGAGGTGTGAATAGAAGGAGGTCATCCATCACCACAACTTCTCCTTCATATTCCCACACATACTCATAAAAAACGATAGAGTAGATTGGATGCCCAACACCATCTCCATCCATAACTTGATCCTCGTGAACACCACATGTGGAATCTAGAATGGATGAACACAAGACATCAAAATCCGGAGGATCAAAGGAACTAGTGGATGAAGGTCAAGGGGATGATACCACGTGACAACCATTAGGCTTGTAGTCCAATTCTGCACAAAAATCCACAACAGGTGGTGTGGGAGGAAGTGATAGTTCAATAGGTTGGTTCACAACTTCTCACATCTCGTCCTGCAGAGCTAGAGATGTTTGATGAGGATGTGAGAGAGGGTCACTTGGGACAAAAAACTTGTCCATTTTAGATTTAGAAGCTCTAACACCAAGGTATGCTAGGAGGGGCTTTAAAGATTCTAACTTGTGTGGATTTTTTGATATGTGAAGAAGATATTGAAATATTTCAATGAGAAATTTTGAATCTACTTCATCTTCCAAAAATTCAAAACAAAGATGATGGAAGTGTTCATAAAAGTATGCAATAGATTTGTCAGGTTCTTTTCGTAAATTTATAATTTTACGATTAAGTTCTTTACGGTCATAATGAAAGAAAGCACGACCTAACTCTCTGATCATGTGATTGAAAGTGTGTATAGAGGCTGCGGGAAATGTGAGACACCATTGCATATGTGCACTTTGAATGTATAAGTGAACAATTCATAGGCAATTTCATCCAAGGGGACTTCATTCCTGTCACAAAAACCCAAAAAGGAAATGCCGGGAATTAACAGGGATGTTCCGCTTTCACCATCATATTTAAGTTGTGACAAGTCATCTATGACATCCTCCGACACTTCGAAATCATGAGCATGAGCAAAATATGTTGGGGTTGATATTATGAGGTAAGTCATGAATGATGTGCAGAGATTCAAAACAAACTTTGAGGGCTTAGATTATCATCTGGCCTCCTTTTAGCGCTAGAAACTTTGACAGTGCTGGACCCACCAACATTCAAGGGTATCTTCTTTGAACTTGTATCTTTGCTTAGCCTCTGGGTTCTCAACAATCTTCCTCTTACCCTTGTCTTGTGCCAATTTGTTGCTTATTGCTACTGTTGTTGTTGCTTCCTGTGGTGGTGCTACCTGCAGAGCAACTTTCCATTCTGTGGCTATATTGACTGGTTCATTGAGATTGGAGTGTTTGTAACAATACCTCCAAGGGTCCTCCTCTGCCCAATAACATGCCTCGTGGATCCATGGATAATACACCCTCATACAGTGGTTCTTGCAAATCTCATGGGGATCATACCGATTGTAATCTCTGGTGCTGAACTCAAACTTCGTTATCTACTTGGCTTCGACATCCACATCCTTCAAGCTCTTAATCTCTTACAATCCAATCCGCAAATGAAGAGTAGGCCATGGTGCCTTCCTCCTCCTATGAAACCCTGCTGATAACCCTGTGGAGATGTGATATGCGACCTCTTGCATGACCAAATTTTATGTGGCATACCTTGGTAGAACATGCAGAGGTTTCTCTCCACCAAACATCCTGATGAAGGTGCCATCGGGTGAGGATACCAATTTGCAATGTTAAGTAATGCCTCCATCGCTTCTTGGGACATGCAAGGTAAAGCTTGCTCAAGGATCAACTTTTACACCGGGGTGATGAAATGGTCAACTAGCCTTGCCATAAATCATCGGTAGCTGCACTTGGAAAGCAGCTTGCAATAAATATTGACGACATGCTCTTGTCCATATCCAACCCATGCCAGGAAATTGATGCCGAGAAAAAAATGTATCAAGTAAATACGCAAACATGTAGAATCTCGCTAGCTCATCCTTGGGTGGATTTTGGGTGTTAGTCACATGGAATTTCAACTGATGAGCCAAAATACTCGACTAGTTGAATGGTTTTCCATCATTTACCAACTGGTCCAACACAAACACCAAATTCTGCTGAAAGGTCTCCGTGTTCTCTTGACCGTATAATCGGTATGAAAAGATGATTAAGAAATGGTAGGCCTTCTTGAGTGACTCCGTCTTGTAAACATGATTGGGTGTTGATCTAAAATTCGATGGACCTTTCACCCAACACTTTATAATATCCACGGTGTTCACAAAGATGTGGGTGGCATAGAAAAGTTCATCTATGTGATTCATCAACTGAGGTAAGTGATACATCTGATGATAATTCTCTGTTCTGAAGGAAACAAGCTGTGTTCCACTGGCACTGCTCAATGTCATAGTCTCAAGATCTGTGTGTGAGACAATCCAATGGATGATGTGCACACATGGGAAGGTGGGGTACCTGCATGCAACCTTGTGTAAGCCTGACCAGTGGATATTGACATACACCTGCCGATATTCTAGATCTTCCTTGAAGTCCCTAGCAAAGATATCCTTGATTTCTTTCCATGTTAACTTCATGCCCTTCTCAATGAACAACTGAGTGTCTGCATAAACTGGAAAATTCGTTGACACCTACTCAACTACATCCCCAGTGCTACTTTCGACAATATCCTTTGATGCAACTCTCTTGGAAGCCATATTACCTGTAATTATTGGAGATTTTCTCAACAACTGCTGTACCTAGAGACAGAGAGGACACTCACAACAAGCAAATATTAGTGTGAAACAAAAATCACTTCAAGAACATATTAAACAACAAACTTGGCAACTGTTGGGAAGAATTGCATAATACTAGCTCTCAGAGGTGACTGAATCCTAGTTGGTCTTGTGCATTGCGCAGTCCCAACTTCCAGTGGCAAGGTGCTGCTATCTGGAACTGTGCAATGCACAGTTCAATCAGGCTTAGGCCAGCTGAGACTTCGCATTGCGCAATCCCAGTGACCAAGGCTCAGGACTGGCTCTTGGAACTGTGCATTGCGTAGTTGGAGCTAGGCCTTGTCAACCTCTACACAATTCCTGGAGCCAAGGCAGAGCCTTGAGATCCAGAAATGTGCAGTGCATGCCTGGGAAGAGCTAGATCTGGGCCAAGGAAGACCAGATCTACCCAATGGAAACATGAAAATGAGCAGATCTAAAAGTAGAAGTGAAGGTGGGTGTAGATCTGAGTGAATGATAATGCATGCAAATAAAACGAGCGCAAGAATCAATCAAACTAAACAACAATGAAGCATGTGGAGAGAGTCGCTGCAACGATGACTGTTAGTGTAAAAATTGGGTTATGCATGCAACACTTGGTAAAGGTAATGCAAAACTTAAAAAATCACTTCTACAAGCCAAAAAAAATTAAAACTCCAGCGGTCGTTCAATAAAATGGGTAAAACAACACTCGCACAAGCCAAGCAAACAAAAGCGACAGAAAAAGCATTAAAAGACTAGAAAAGCAAGACTTACCCGGAAAAGCCGCGATGACCTTGTCGAAGCTTCCTAGATCTCCTCGAGAATGCTAAATCTCCAACATTGAATGTACAAATGAGATCTGGGGGCGTCCATTAAATAGATTTGGTCAATTTAGGGTTTATGACGCGAAGGCCAAAAATCTAGGAAAAAGTAACACTTGGTGACAGTTTCCAAAAATAACTCAAGTGTAACTCTAAATGCTAAAAATAGATCCCCATTTTTTAGGGATGCTTTTTTTCTTTTTGATTTTTTTCATTTTCGGGAAAAATCTACCATGCATGCATGGAGAGATTGCACAGTTCTTGAGGGAACTAGACAACTCACTGGCTCATGCATCGAGAAGCTGCTGAGGGAAAGCTTCTGCGCAATTTCTGGGTTGAGTGGCCCATGCTGCCTCTCATGCTCTACGCAATTTCCCAGTTAAAGTCAAGCTGCCATCTGGCTCTGCAAAATTCAATTTTGGAGTTGAAGGCTCACTACTGGCTTGGACTGCGCAATTCCTGGATTGAAGGTTGGTTGCCCTCAAGGATTGCAGTTCATTAAGGAAAGCCCGGGACCGGGTTGAAACCAAGTGAAGAGATTGACTTGAGGGTTAGATAGAAAAGAATGTTAGAAAACACAAGCTGTAAGCAGATGCTAAATCTCATTCAAAGCAAAAGTACCTGGGTCAGTGTAAGATGAGTTGCTGTGATTTTAGGAGGGAGGCTCCAAAACAAAGCATAGGAAAAAATTTTGGAGGGTGGTTGTAGCCGCTACAACAGGTCTCCACTTCGTACCTACATGGCATACCATGTTCTCTACCCTACATGATCATCCTCTGTCTTTGCTTTGTTTTCACGACTCATATATATATGGATATATATATTTAATGTATATGTACAATTGTATGTTGTCTCACAACATAGGCAACTATTCTACCTTCAACTTTGTCATGGCCATATGGGCTATGGGTATAAAATTCATATGTGTGTGCCTGTTTGTGTGTAGCTGCATGATGCCACAACACCCTATCCAAAATATATTAATGTTACAATATAAGTTGACCCAACACATATACTTGTATACTAGCACTGAGACTAGTATGTGCATATGCCATATATGAATCCCTGCGTAACCTGTGCTTTGACCTTACCCCACACACACACACACACACTATATATATATATATGATGTGACGGTGTCATATATCTAAAATGACCTATATATATGACACTTGGTGGCAGTTTCAAAAAATAACTCAAGTGTAACTCCGAATGCTAAAAATATATCCCTATTTTTTAGGGATGCTTTTTTTGTTTTTGATTTTTTGCATTTTCGAGAAAAAGTTTCCATGCATGCATGGAGAGATTGAACAGTTCTTGAGGGAACTAGACAACTCACTAGTTCATGCATCGGGTAGCTGTTGAGGGAAAGCTTCTACTCAATTTCTGGGCTGAGTGGCCCAGGCTGCCTCTCATGCTTTGCGCAGTTTCCCAGCTGATGGCAAGCTGTCAGCTAACTCTGCACAATTCAGTTTTGGAGATGAAGGCTCATTGTTGGCTTGGATTGAACAATTCCTGGACTGAAGGTTGGTTTCCCTCAAGGATTGCGCAGTTCACTAAGGCAAGCCCGAGACCGGGTTGAAACCAAGTGAAGAGATCAACTTGCGAGTTAGATAGAAAAGAAATTTAGAAAACAAAAGCCGTAAGCAGAAGCTAAAGCTCATTCAAAGCACAAGTACCTGGGTTAGCGTAGTATGAGATGCTGTGATTTTAGGAGGGAGGCTCCAAAACAAAGCATAGGAAAAAAATTTGGAGGGTGGTTGTAGCCACTACAATAGGTCTCCACATGGTACCTACGTGGCATACCGTGTTCTCTAACCTACATGATCATCCTTCGTCTTCGCTTTTTTTGTACGACTTATATATATATATATATTTAATGTATATGTATAACTGTATGTTGTCTCATGACATAGGCAATTATTCTACCTTCAACATTGTCATGGCCATATGGGCGATGGGTATAAAATCCATATGTGCATGCCTGTTTGCATGTTGCATGCTACCACAACACCCTATCCAAAATATATTAATGTTGTAATATAAGTTGACCCAACACATATACTTGTATACTAGCATTGAGACTAGCCTATGTGCATATGCCATATATGAATGCCTACGTAACCTGTGCTTTGACCTTACCACACACACACACACTATATATATATATATATATATATGTGATGTGACGATGTGATATATCTAATATGAACTATATATATATGTATATATGGTATATATAGCTTCTATGGTTATATTTTTTGACCAAACCGACCATAACATTAGGGTCAACGGATTATGTGATTGTCGACATTGGTTCGGCATAGGTTGAGTTGGTTGCACACTGTGGTCCTCATGTAATTTGCAAGGGTCAACGTTAATAATTTCATCGCCCAACTGATGGCTTACGCCCTTGTTTGGTCAATTTAGAGTCTCCTAAATTGCTGTATTAATTGTCAATCTGGGAGCCATAAACTGTTGAAGTGCGGCGCACTATATGTGCAAGATAACCTATTTCTTACTTTTTTGTCGTTTTTGAGTTTTTGTTTTGTTTTTTATTTCTGTTAATTCCCTAATGTGAGATTGAAATTCTAAAAGACAAGTATGATATAAATGTTCAAGGCAATGATGTCCTTTAAAATGATTTTCAAAACTTCAAACTTAAAAAAAAAGGTTTTAAAACATGCAATGATGAAAATAATTCCTAAAAGAGAGTGAAAATGTGCCACTATTCTAATTCAACAACAGTGAGCTAGTGACCATGAAACCCAGTATCCTTGCTGCCATAAAAATATAAGAAAAACTGAACTCAAAGAAATCCAAAAATTGCAAGCAAAGTAAACTAAAATCACATTACATCAACTCATATTCTGACCCCTCACCATTCGACTCGCTCTGGCTTTAGGAGGTAATCATAAACAACTTGAGCAATCTGATATCTAATTTGCAGAAAATAAAACTAATATCAAACTACACACTCATACTTCAATCCCTCACCATTCGACACGCTCTGGCTTTAGGAGGTAACTGAGAATGACATGAGCAATTTAATAACTAGCTTGCAGAAAAATAAACTAATTTCAAACTACGCATTCATACTGCAGTCCCTCACCATTCGACTCGCTCTGGCTTTAGGAGGTAACTGAAAATGACATGATTAATTTAATATCTATCTTGCAGAAGAGTAAATGAGCAAAACTGAAATAAATAACACAGTGCTGGAACTAAAAACTAAAGGAAATGAATCAGCAGAAGGACAAGAATAATTCCATATCATTAGTCATTAGAAAACTATGTGTAAATGCCTAGGCTGGCTATTGTAATCTGAAACAAAGGCACTGATCAGTTAACAACATTATAAAACGTGAAAAGCTATGGACAACTATCAAATGTTAATACCATAAGAAATGCAATATATATACAAGTGAATGATTATGGCATAAGGAACGTAAAGAAATAAAGCATGAAAATATACAGTAATAAACAAAACCTCAGCCTGTTCAGGGGCCCTCTTCACAATCCTCGGACAATCAACGATCAACCACGAATTGAGCTTATAAACAGAGTCTTCTCATGTATTAAAATGCAGTCATAACATAGAGATAAAGTCACGACATAGTGGGCTCGTTAACAGTCAAAATTACATTACCAAAGCTAACTAATATGTGTATGAGAACGCATTATTTATAACAGAGGATGACATAACTACTTTCCTACAATCTGCGTTGATAAAAGACACGTAAATAACCACGTCCCGAAATTTAACATTATGGCTGTCGTGAAGATTAAATCTTTGGAGGGTGGCTATTGGATTCGGTTCATGGAGCAGTCCACAGGTGTTGATTTGTCCCCTGAGATTTAGGAACAACCACACAAAGCTTCACGTGGTGAAAAACAGAGTTTTATCACCATAGGACTCTTAAGTTGACCACCGCTTTGCCCACCGTTGACTATGGCCTCTTTTGATGAATTCGACTGAGCCAATAGGACTCGGTCCATGCCCACATCATTTGCAACTTGCCCATGTGGCTCGATTCGCCTGAAGACACCTACAATATAGACTTTGACAAAACAACTGCGGAAAGTTGGGCTGGCTCCGGAAAGTGACAAGATTCCATAGTTTATAAACAAAAATCTAGTTCAAATAGCAACACAAACACATAGTCAAGAAACCACTTTAAATGCCTTTTTTTTTAACTAATATGCAATGATACTGATGACTTAGGAGGTTCAGATGAATGGAAAGAAGCTAGAAAAAGGTGTAGGAAAGATGCAAGTTTGGGACTCAATAGACCTACCCACACATCTGATGGTTCCTATGCACTGACATGATCAATGATAGGTGGGAGTCCTACCTCTCTCCTCTAACGACCTACAACAGGCCCCCCATAGTGATTTGTGTATCCGTCTCCCTAGGTTGATCCAATGGACGAGGGTTATGCGAGGCCCTTTCGCCCCTCCCTACTAATGTCACATGGGAGGTGGTCCCATGTCAATTTCGACCATTGATCTCCATGCGACATTTCCACCATTTGATTACTTTTGATTTTTTCTCATGGTCGAGGGGTGTGGACATATGTCTCCCATGATATTGCAACATGACGCTATGGTTCCGACATGATGCTATGTTTCCGGATGGGATTTACTATAAGCACGACAAAGCTTGTTGTTTTAGTGCATCTTCTAGGTATTAGCAAGTTAAACAATGCGCATAGTACCCATGTGAATATTTATATGCATATGGGGTATATATGTATACA
Organism: Pinus taeda; assembly: GCA_000404065.3. NCBI lineage: Eukaryota > Viridiplantae > Streptophyta > Pinopsida > Pinales > Pinaceae > Pinus > Pinus taeda. Next base: position 81,401 of record APFE031526400.1, on the reverse strand, counting down.
TAGGTCATCGAAGCAATTGTTGTTGTTTTCAAAAGATAACCAATCATTGGAATATTACATCATTAACGTCAAAAAAATTTCTATTCTCTACAACAAAGATTAAAATACACTTATGCCTGAACTCCTTGCAAAAACAATGATTTCTTATGAACTTAAGGCAATATGTGACAACCAACACGGATAGTATTCATGTAAATATTTTTAGATATAAGCGCACTCTTGGTGTGGAAGATGTAAATACATAAATCACAGTAAAGAAGTGTCAATTAGAGATCTTTTATTTTTCCACAAGGAGTTATGTAACTACATAATGTTAATATAAAATAGTTTAAAAACATAAATACATTTCCATTGGTAGATGACACACAAAAGAAATAATCTTAAATTCAACTAAAAATGGACAATTGAGTTGGGGACTGCAACTCTCCACCCAATTGTAGATGGATTGCAGCTAGATATTTCTTGCAGCCGTCACTCACGAGACAAATTCCAGGGATTGACATGGATTTCTTCAGGGATGAATACCAACCCTTGATTGAAACAGGGACTCCATAAGTCCTCCTACCTCCACCCACCAACCCAAATGGAAGTCAAGAAGATGCATAGGGAATCCAGAGGCTTGCTGCCTCCACCCCATAGCTGTTCAACAACCAATAACACCAGGGAGTCTAGAGGCTCCACCTCCACCTTGCTACTATTTGAAAACCAAAAAATATAGGGGGTCTAGATGCTCCACCTCCACCCTAAAATGTGAAACATAACGATTCCACCCACATAGGGGAATCCAAAACTCACCGCTAATTATTTTTCTCCCCACGCCTTGCTACTTTTCCAAGCCAAAATCTATTGATTTTTCCTCTGAGCAATGTAGAAATACATACTTTTTTTCCACACTGTATCAATGTTCCTTCAAAGTGTCTTCTCTGGCTGAAAAGTTAATGCACACCTCTCCTTTTTTTTCTCCATGCTTGCTATTATATATATTCAATTGTATATTCTAGCTAAAAACATATGTTCTCCCTTTGTGTTGAGCCTGTTGGTCGTTCACTCTTCCGTAAACTATCTCCCTGCCCTTTCCCCCTACACAATTGTTGTCCTTGTCTCTATGTGTGCATAAACCCCAACAACTTGGTGCTTGCCCTTAATTTCTAGGGTATGTATATATATATATATATATATTTCAACAGAGATCACATTTATGTTGATCTCCTCCCTTCTAGGGGAGGGACACCAGTTGTTGTGTGCCCTCTCTGCCACATAGGAAAACAACCACCAAACCACCGAATTAACCATATGACACGTGGCCAACACACCCTCCCACTTGTCATGGTAGCTGGGGAATTAACTCCCACCTCATTTCTTGCACTTTTGGTCTGCACTTCGATTTTAGGGTATACTATGTTGAGGAGTCAACGTTATTTTGCTTGGGGCTGATGTGTGGGTGTTTTGCTGCCCCAACTGTTGTTTGGTTGATGCCCTGACGCTGGTCACCCGATGCTCAGTCATTGCACTGCAATGGTTTCTTTGTTGAGAGGAGTGGTTTGTGGGGGGTTTAGGGTTTCACCTCTTGTGGTTCAGGGTTTCATTTTTGTTGACTTGTTGCTCCATGGCCGTGGTGCACCAACACTTGGTACATTTGTCTTATTTCAACCCTTTACCAAATTTCAGTCAGTTCAATAGTGGACATGGAGGTTTCACACTCTAATGGTTTTTTTTTAGGATAATTTCTCTTGCCTATGAATTTTTCATGCATTTTCACTTGGGTTGATGGTTTTTTTGCAGTTTTTTTTGACACTTCTGTGATTTGTGCTGCAGGTAAGTTCGGTTGGGTTTGTAGGTGAAGTATGGCAAAGGGTCTAGGTCTTCAACACTGATGTAACGAGGTTTGTGTTGCTCGGTGGCTTCGTCGATGGCTATTCGATATGATTTCTTTCCTACTTGCTTCTAACTCTATGCTTGTAAACACATTCAAACCATAGTAAGTCTGTGCTCTTCATTGTTTTTATGTTTATGGTTCATTGTAATTTTTTTATTAGGGTTCACTGTAAATTTTGCAGTGTTCTTATGCTTGGGGTTCAATGTAAATTTTTCTTGGGGTTCACTGTAAGTTTTGCTTGGGATTCATTGCAAATTTTATGGTGTTTTTCTACTTAGGGTTCACTATGATTTTTTCTTGGGGTTCACTGTAAATTTTGCGGTGTTTTTATGCTTAGGGTTCAATGTAAATTTTTCTTGGGATTCATAGTAAATTTTGCGGCGTTTTTATGCTTGGGGTTCACTGTAAATTTTGCAGTGTTTTTATTCTTAGGGTTCACTACGAAGTTTTCTTGAGGTTCAATTTAAATTTTACTTAGGGTTCACTATAAAATTTGCGGTTTTTTTATGCTTAGGGTTCATTATAAATTTTGGTTGGGGTTCACTATGAATTTTGGGGTGTTTTTATGCTTACGGTTCATTGCAAATTTTGTGGTAGTTTTATGCTTGGAGTTCATTGTAAATTTTGCTTGTTCATTATAAATTTTGCTTGGGGTTGCTTAGGTTGTGCTATGCAAATTACTATCTCCCTGTCTTGGTGTTTGTCAATGGCTTGCACAAAACTATGGTGCAATACTATATGCTAAGCATGTTAGACGTCCTAGATTTGTCTACCTGGAATGCAACTTATCCTATGGAATATGTCACAATCTTAGTGTGAAATATATATGGCACATAGTGTGATAGGTTTTTCATGTATTGGAGTTTTTATGTTTTGTTTGCCATGTCATTTGGCTTATGTGTTGATGAATGTTTTCTTACACTATATAGCTTTTAGTCTTGCATAGTGTATCTCATTTTAATCCATTATTTTTTCTTGGTGCATGCAATTAATATATCTGGTTTCAATATGCATAAACATGAGAAAAAAAAATATCAAAAAGAACAATATAGGAAAAATAGACTCTTACATATTTCCTAGTTAATGCCTCAGATAACTTAGACCTAACATCCCTTTCTTCTAATGATTCTTGAGCTTTCACTGCCTAAAAAATTGACAATTACATATGACATCACATTTATTAGAATATATTCACCAGAAAGCATATATATGTAGCTTTAAGATGGGATGTCCTTTTTATATTGAGAAAAATGACTACACCAAAGGAACCAATGAACTCATTATACTCGCAAATATATTTGCAGCTCAACCATCAACCTTTATTCTACCTAACTCTCTAAACGACAAAAAAATGCAAGGCCATGATTAGATGAATCAGGGACAGTGCAACAAGCATACCTTGCTTTCAATTTGTAAAAAATCATTAATCAGATATTGAACCTATGCATATGTTTTTTTCTATAAGACTAAATATATTAATGGAAACATAATTTACATTGAGGCCTCTGCCTTTGCGGGTTTAGAACAGCCATATGACCAGTTTAAACATCAAACTAAAATGAGACTGCCCCGGGAGGGGAAACCAGTTCGAAGATGAAATAAAGAAAATGCCATTTTCCCATGCAGGAGCTACATCTCCAAAACTCAAAATTAATTGTCAAAATTAACGGCTGTAAAAGGAAAACTACTAAAAAGACCGAGTTGGACACGTGATCTGTCTGCATGCAAGTGAAAGGTGCCTTAAGACGGTGGCTTCTCCTCCACAATTGGACACACATAATCTCTTGAATCAGTATCCTCTACCTGCTTGCCACCCATATTGTCGTGTGTCTCTTTGGCTTCATAATGACCTCCTTTGGCAGTGCTGGTTGCCTTGCCGCTCGAAGCCTTCAGTTTGCTGGTGGCCGAATGAACCTTGGCCTCTTACTGATTGCTAGCGCTCGACATCTTTTGCACATGGTTGGGGGGCGAATGAACCAGGTTCTTTGCTGCGCTGTGTTTTGGATCATTGTACATACCAGCTTCCTCCCTTAAATCCACCGTGACGGTGGCGATAACGACAGATCTGTCCATGGAGCAAAGGAAACGAAATTGAGCGGATTGGTTGGCAGCACTGAGAATGGGCATTTGGGTAGCCCCATTAGCACACCGAGTCGCACCAGGACGAGCTCGACCTCCTCTGTTATGGGTTACCAGATGACTGCCATGGAAATGGGAAGTGGATGGGCT